>OX596257.1:160498-201639 GCA_951394255.1 Polyploca ridens | reverse complement strand
TTACGTTATTCTGGCAATTTCAAGGCCGGCATATTTAGAAGGGAAACCAGTCGGCTAGAGCGTTGATTGGTCGGGACCGTTCGAATTGACTCCGCCCCTCGAAATTTTACAGTCGAATAGGACTCGAACCGTAAGTTCGATTCGAAGGCTAGTTTCGAGGGAAGTGAGAATTGGGCCCCAGTTCGTAAGTCAGCCTTCAACTGAGAAGAACAGGCAAGATATCACGCAGCAGACTTAAACGTGTAGTGCCAATATTAAAAGACTATTTCTTTGCATGATATCAGTTCAGGCAGGTAAGGATCAATCATCAAGAGCGACCCCGGAGCCATACCTAGACTCAATAGTTGGTGGGTACCAATAGTAGGTACTTACTGACTGCTGCTTAGCTGTCTGCGGGTGCACCTGGTGCAGTACAGTACAGTAGAGTACAGTCGGTACTTACTGCGACGAAGAGCAGCGGCTTGGTGGGGTGGAAGAGCGCGCACTGCACCAGCCCCTTGGCGCGCGAGAAGGGCAGCTGGCTGCGGCGGCGCGACACCTGCACCTGCACCTGGTGCAGTACAGTACAGTAGAGTACAGTCGGTACTTACTGCGACGAAGAGCAGCGGCTTGGTGGGGTGGAAGAGCGCGCACTGCACCAGCCCCTTGGCGCGCGAGAAGGGCAGCTGGCTGCGGCGGCGCGACACCTGCACCTGGTGCAGTACAGTACAGTAGAGTACAGTCGGTACTTACTGCGACGAAGAGCAGCGGCTTGGTGGGGTGGAAGAGCGCGCACTGCACCAGCCCCTTGGCGCGCGAGAAGGGCAGCTGGCTGCGGCGGCGCGACACCTGCACCTGGTGCAGTACAGTACAGTAGAGTACAGTCGGTACTTACTGCGACGAAGAGCAGCGGCTTGGTGGGGTGGAAGAGCGCGCACTGCACCAGCCCCTTGGCGCGCGAGAAGGGCAGCTGGCTGCGGCGGCGCGACACCTGCACCTGGTGCAGTACAGTACAGTAGAGTACAGTCGGTACTTACTGCGACGAAGAGCAGCGGCTTGGTGGGGTGGAAGAGCGCGCACTGCACCAGCCCCTTGGCGCGCGAGAAGGGCAGCTGGCTGCGGCGGCGCGACACCTGCACCTGCACCCGGTGCAGTACAGTACAGTAGAGTACAGTCGGTACTTACTGCGACGAAGAGCAGCGGCTTGGTGGGGTGGAAGAGCGCGCACTGCACCAGCCCCTTGGCGCGCGAGAAGGGCAGCTGGCTGCGGCGGCGCGACACCTGCACCTGCACCTGGTGCAGTACAGTACAGTAGAGTACAGTCGGTACTTACTGCGACGAAGAGCAGCGGCTTGGTGGGGTGGAAGAGCGCGCACTGCACCAGCCCCTTGGCGCGCGAGAAGGGCAGCTGGCTGCGGCGGCGCGACACCTGCACCTGGTGCAGTACAGTACAGTAGAGTACAGTCGGTACTTACTGCGACGAAGAGCAGCGGCTTGGTGGGGTGGAAGAGCGCGCACTGCACCAGCCCCTTGGCGCGCGAGAAGGGCAGCTGGCTGCGGCGGCGCGACACCTGCACCTGGTGCAGTACAGTACAGTAGAGTACAGTCGGTACTTACTGCGACGAAGAGCAGCGGCTTGGTGGGGTGGAAGAGCGCGCACTGCACCAGCCCCTTGGCGCGCGAGAAGGGCAGCTGGCTGCGGCGGCGCGACACCTGCACCTGGTGCAGTACAGTACAGTAGAGTACAGTCGGTACTTACTGCGACGAAGAGCAGCGGCTTGGTGGGGTGGAAGAGCGCGCACTGCACCAGCCCCTTGGCGCGCGAGAAGGGCAGCTGGCTGCGGCGGCGCGACACCTGCACCTGCACCCGGTGCAGTACAGTACAGTAGAGTACAGTCGGTACTTACTGCGACGAAGAGCAGCGGCTTGGTGGGGTGGAAGAGCGCGCACTGCACCAGCCCCTTGGCGCGCGAGAAGGGCAGCTGGCTGCGGCGGCGCGACACCTGCACCTGCACCTGGTGCAGTACAGTACAGTAGAGTACAGTCGGTACTTACTGCGACGAAGAGCAGCGGCTTGGTGGGGTGGAAGAGCGCGCACTGCACCAGCCCCTTGGCGCGCGAGAAGGGCAGCTGGCTGCGGCGGCGCGACACCTGCACCTGGTGCAGTACAGTACAGTAGAGTACAGTCGGTACTTACTGCGACGAAGAGCAGCGGCTTGGTGGGGTGGAAGAGCGCGCACTGCACCAGCCCCTTGGCGCGCGAGAAGGGCAGCTGGCTGCGGCGGCGCGACACCTGCACCTGCACCTGGTGCAGTACAGTACAGTAGAGTACAGTCGGTACTTACTGCGACGAAGAGCAGCGGCTTGGTGGGGTGGAAGAGCGCGCACTGCACCAGCCCCTTGGCGCGCGAGAAGGGCAGCTGGCTGCGGCGGCGCGACACCTGCACCTGGTGCAGTACAGTACAGTAGAGTACAGTCGGTACTTACTGCGACGAAGAGCAGCGGCTTGGTGGGGTGGAAGAGCGCGCACTGCACCAGCCCCTTGGCGCGCGAGAAGGGCAGCTGGCTGCGGCGGCGCGACACCTGCACCTGGTGCAGTACAGTACAGTAGAGTACAGTCGGTACTTACTGCGACGAAGAGCAGCGGCTTGGTGGGGTGGAAGAGCGCGCACTGCACCAGCCCCTTGGCGCGCGAGAAGGGCAGCTGGCTGCGGCGGCGCGACACCTGCACCTGGTGCAGTACAGTACAGTAGAGTACAGTCGGTACTTACTGCGACGAAGAGCAGCGGCTTGGTGGGGTGGAAGAGCGCGCACTGCACCAGCCCCTTGGCGCGCGAGAAGGGCAGCTGGCTGCGGCGGCGCGACACCTGCACCTGCACCCGGTGCAGTACAGTACAGTAGAGTACAGTCGGTACTTACTGCGACGAAGAGCAGCGGCTTGGTGGGGTGGAAGAGCGCGCACTGCACCAGCCCCTTGGCGCGCGAGAAGGGCAGCTGGCTGCGGCGGCGCGACACCTGCACCTGCACCTGGTGCAGTACAGTACAGTAGAGTACAGTCGGTACTTACTGCGACGAAGAGCAGCGGCTTGGTGGGGTGGAAGAGCGCGCACTGCACCAGCCCCTTGGCGCGCGAGAAGGGCAGCTGGCTGCGGCGGCGCGACACCTGCACCTGGTGCAGTACAGTACAGTAGAGTACAGTCGGTACTTACTGCGACGAAGAGCAGCGGCTTGGTGGGGTGGAAGAGCGCGCACTGCACCAGCCCCTTGGCGCGCGAGAAGGGCAGCTGGCTGCGGCGGCGCGACACCTGCACCTGGTGCAGTACAGTACAGTAGAGTACAGTCGGTACTTACTGCGACGAAGAGCAGCGGCTTGGTGGGGTGGAAGAGCGCGCACTGCACCAGCCCCTTGGCGCGCGAGAAGGGCAGCTGGCTGCGGCGGCGCGACACCTGCACCTGGTGCAGTACAGTACAGTAGAGTACAGTCGGTACTTACTGCGACGAAGAGCAGCGGCTTGGTGGGGTGGAAGAGCGCGCACTGCACCAGCCCCTTGGCGCGCGAGAAGGGCAGCTGGCTGCGGCGGCGCGACACCTGCACCTGCACCTGGTGCAGTACAGTACAGTAGAGTACAGTCGGTACTTACTGCGACGAAGAGCAGCGGCTTGGTGGGGTGGAAGAGCGCGCACTGCACCAGCCCCTTGGCGCGCGAGAAGGGCAGCTGGCTGCGGCGGCGCGACACCTGCACCTGGTGCAGTACAGTACAGTAGAGTACAGTCGGTACTTACTGCGACGAAGAGCAGCGGCTTGGTGGGGTGGAAGAGCGCGCACTGCACCAGCCCCTTGGCGCGCGAGAAGGGCAGCTGGCTGCGGCGGCGCGACACCTGCACCTGCACCTGGTGCAGTACAGTACAGTAGAGTACAGTCGGTACTTACTGCGACGAAGAGCAGCGGCTTGGTGGGGTGGAAGAGCGCGCACTGCACCAGCCCCTTGGCGCGCGAGAAGGGCAGCTGGCTGCGGCGGCGCGACACCTGCACCTGGTGCAGTACAGTACAGTAGAGTACAGTCGGTACTTACTGCGACGAAGAGCAGCGGCTTGGTGGGGTGGAAGAGCGCGCACTGCACCAGCCCCTTGGCGCGCGAGAAGGGCAGCTGGCTGCGGCGGCGCGACACCTGCACCTGGTGCAGTACAGTACAGTAGAGTACAGTCGGTACTTACTGCGACGAAGAGCAGCGGCTTGGTGGGGTGGAAGAGCGCGCACTGCACCAGCCCCTTGGCGCGCGAGAAGGGCAGCTGGCTGCGGCGGCGCGACACCTGCACCTGGTGCAGTACAGTACAGTAGAGTACAGTCGGTACTTACTGCGACGAAGAGCAGCGGCTTGGTGGGGTGGAAGAGCGCGCACTGCACCAGCCCCTTGGCGCGCGAGAAGGGCAGCTGGCTGCGGCGGCGCGACACCTGCACCTGCACCTGGTGCAGTACAGTACAGTAGAGTACAGTCGGTACTTACTGCGACGAAGAGCAGCGGCTTGGTGGGGTGGAAGAGCGCGCACTGCACCAGCCCCTTGGCGCGCGAGAAGGGCAGCTGGCTGCGGCGGCGCGACACCTGCACCTGCACCTGGTGCAGTACAGTACAGTAGAGTACAGTCGGTACTTACTGCGACGAAGAGCAGCGGCTTGGTGGGGTGGAAGAGCGCGCACTGCACCAGCCCCTTGGCGCGCGAGAAGGGCAGCTGGCTGCGGCGGCGCGACACCTGCACCTGGTGCAGTACAGTACAGTAGAGTACAGTCGGTACTTACTGCGACGAAGAGCAGCGGCTTGGTGGGGTGGAAGAGCGCGCACTGCACCAGCCCCTTGGCGCGCGAGAAGGGCAGCTGGCTGCGGCGGCGCGACACCTGCACCTGCACCTGGTGCAGTACAGTACAGTAGAGTACAGTCGGTACTTACTGCGACGAAGAGCAGCGGCTTGGTGGGGTGGAAGAGCGCGCACTGCACCAGCCCCTTGGCGCGCGAGAAGGGCAGCTGGCTGCGGCGGCGCGACACCTGCACCTGCACCTGGTGCAGTACAGTACAGTAGAGTACAGTCGGTACTTACTGCGACGAAGAGCAGCGGCTTGGTGGGGTGGAAGAGCGCGCACTGCACCAGCCCCTTGGCGCGCGAGAAGGGCAGCTGGCTGCGGCGGCGCGACACCTGCACCTGCACCTGGTGCAGTACAGTACAGTAGAGTACAGTCGGTACTTACTGCGACGAAGAGCAGCGGCTTGGTGGGGTGGAAGAGCGCGCACTGCACCAGCCCCTTGGCGCGCGAGAAGGGCAGCTGGCTGCGGCGGCGCGACACCTGCACCTGCACCTGGTGCAGTACAGTACAGTAGAGTACAGTCGGTACTTACTGCGACGAAGAGCAGCGGCTTGGTGGGGTGGAAGAGCGCGCACTGCACCAGCCCCTTGGCGCGCGAGAAGGGCAGCTGGCTGCGGCGGCGCGACACCTGCACCTGCACCTGGTGCAGTACAGTACAGTAGAGTACAGTCGGTACTTACTGCGACGAAGAGCAGCGGCTTGGTGGGGTGGAAGAGCGCGCACTGCACCAGCCCCTTGGCGCGCGAGAAGGGCAGCTGGCTGCGGCGGCGCGACACCTGCACCTGCACCTGGTGCAGTACAGTACAGTAGAGTACAGTCGGTACTTACTGCGACGAAGAGCAGCGGCTTGGTGGGGTGGAAGAGCGCGCACTGCACCAGCCCCTTGGCGCGCGAGAAGGGCAGCTGGCTGCGGCGGCGCGACACCTGCACCTGCACCTGGTGCAGTACAGTACAGTAGAGTACAGTCGGTACTTACTGCGACGAAGAGCAGCGGCTTGGTGGGGTGGAAGAGCGCGCACTGCACCAGCCCCTTGGCGCGCGAGAAGGGCAGCTGGCTGCGGCGGCGCGACACCTGCACCTGCACCTGGTGCAGTACAGTACAGTAGAGTACAGTCGGTACTTACTGCGACGAAGAGCAGCGGCTTGGTGGGGTGGAAGAGCGCGCACTGCACCAGCCCCTTGGCGCGCGAGAAGGGCAGCTGGCTGCGGCGGCGCGACACCTGCACCTGCACCTGGTGCAGTACAGTACAGTAGAGTACAGTCGGTACTTACTGCGACGAAGAGCAGCGGCTTGGTGGGGTGGAAGAGCGCGCACTGCACCAGCCCCTTGGCGCGCGAGAAGGGCAGCTGGCTGCGGCGGCGCGACACCTGCACCTGCACCTGGTGCAGTACAGTACAGTAGAGTACAGTCGGTACTTACTGCGACGAAGAGCAGCGGCTTGGTGGGGTGGAAGAGCGCGCACTGCACCAGCCCCTTGGCGCGCGAGAAGGGCAGCTGGCTGCGGCGGCGCGACACCTGCACCTGCACCTGGTGCAGTACAGTACAGTAGAGTACAGTCGGTACTTACTGCGACGAAGAGCAGCGGCTTGGTGGGGTGGAAGAGCGCGCACTGCACCAGCCCCTTGGCGCGCGAGAAGGGCAGCTGGCTGCGGCGGCGCGACACCTGCACCTGGTGCAGTACAGTACAGTAGAGTACAGTCGGTACTTACTGCGACGAAGAGCAGCGGCTTGGTGGGGTGGAAGAGCGCGCACTGCACCAGCCCCTTGGCGCGCGAGAAGGGCAGCTGGCTGCGGCGGCGCGACACCTGCACCTGCACCCGGTGCAGTACAGTACAGTAGAGTACAGTCGGTACTTACTGCGACGAAGAGCAGCGGCTTGGTGGGGTGGAAGAGCGCGCACTGCACCAGCCCCTTGGCGCGCGAGAAGGGCAGCTGGCTGCGGCGGCGCGACACCTGCACCTGCACCTGGTGCAGTACAGTACAGTAGAGTACAGTCGGTACTTACTGCGACGAAGAGCAGCGGCTTGGTGGGGTGGAAGAGCGCGCACTGCACCAGCCCCTTGGCGCGCGAGAAGGGCAGCTGGCTGCGGCGGCGCGACACCTGCACCTGGTGCAGTACAGTACAGTAGAGTACAGTCGGTACTTACTGCGACGAAGAGCAGCGGCTTGGTGGGGTGGAAGAGCGCGCACTGCACCAGCCCCTTGGCGCGCGAGAAGGGCAGCTGGCTGCGGCGGCGCGACACCTGCACCTGCACCTGGTGCAGTACAGTACAGTAGAGTACAGTCGGTACTTACTGCGACGAAGAGCAGCGGCTTGGTGGGGTGGAAGAGCGCGCACTGCACCAGCCCCTTGGCGCGCGAGAAGGGCAGCTGGCTGCGGCGGCGCGACACCTGCACCTGCACCTGGTGCAGTACAGTACAGTAGAGTACAGTCGGTACTTACTGCGACGAAGAGCAGCGGCTTGGTGGGGTGGAAGAGCGCGCACTGCACCAGCCCCTTGGCGCGCGAGAAGGGCAGCTGGCTGCGGCGGCGCGACACCTGCACCTGCACCTGGTGCAGTACAGTACAGTAGAGTACAGTCGGTACTTACTGCGACGAAGAGCAGCGGCTTGGTGGGGTGGAAGAGCGCGCACTGCACCAGCCCCTTGGCGCGCGAGAAGGGCAGCTGGCTGCGGCGGCGCGACACCTGCACCTGGTGCAGTACAGTACAGTAGAGTACAGTCGGTACTTACTGCGACGAAGAGCAGCGGCTTGGTGGGGTGGAAGAGCGCGCACTGCACCAGCCCCTTGGCGCGCGAGAAGGGCAGCTGGCTGCGGCGGCGCGACACCTGCACCTGGTGCAGTACAGTACAGTAGAGTACAGTCGGTACTTACTGCGACGAAGAGCAGCGGCTTGGTGGGGTGGAAGAGCGCGCACTGCACCAGCCCCTTGGCGCGCGAGAAGGGCAGCTGGCTGCGGCGGCGCGACACCTGCACCCGGTGCAGTACAGTACAGTAGAGTACAGTCGGTACTTACTGCGACGAAGAGCAGCGGCTTGGTGGGGTGGAAGAGCGCGCACTGCACCAGCCCCTTGGCGCGCGAGAAGGGCAGCTGGCTGCGGCGGCGCGACACCTGCACCTGCACCCGGTGCAGTACAGTACAGTAGAGTACAGTCGGTACTTACTGCGACGAAGAGCAGCGGCTTGGTGGGGTGGAAGAGCGCGCACTGCACCAGCCCCTTGGCGCGCGAGAAGGGCAGCTGGCTGCGGCGGCGCGACACCTGCACCTGCACCTGGTGCAGTACAGTACAGTAGAGTACAGTCGGTACTTACTGCGACGAAGAGCAGCGGCTTGGTGGGGTGGAAGAGCGCGCACTGCACCAGCCCCTTGGCGCGCGAGAAGGGCAGCTGGCTGCGGCGGCGCGACACCTGCACCTGGTGCAGTACAGTACAGTAGAGTACAGTCGGTACTTACTGCGACGAAGAGCAGCGGCTTGGTGGGGTGGAAGAGCGCGCACTGCACCAGCCCCTTGGCGCGCGAGAAGGGCAGCTGGCTGCGGCGGCGCGACACCTGCACCTGGTGCAGTACAGTACAGTAGAGTACAGTCGGTACTTACTGCGACGAAGAGCAGCGGCTTGGTGGGGTGGAAGAGCGCGCACTGCACCAGCCCCTTGGCGCGCGAGAAGGGCAGCTGGCTGCGGCGGCGCGACACCTGCACCTGGTGCAGTACAGTACAGTAGAGTACAGTCGGTACTTACTGCGACGAAGAGCAGCGGCTTGGTGGGGTGGAAGAGCGCGCACTGCACCAGCCCCTTGGCGCGCGAGAAGGGCAGCTGGCTGCGGCGGCGCGACACCTGCACCTGGTGCAGTACAGTACAGTAGAGTACAGTCGGTACTTACTGCGACGAAGAGCAGCGGCTTGGTGGGGTGGAAGAGCGCGCACTGCACCAGCCCCTTGGCGCGCGAGAAGGGCAGCTGGCTGCGGCGGCGCGACACCTGCACCTGGTGCAGTACAGTACAGTAGAGTACAGTCGGTACTTACTGCGACGAAGAGCAGCGGCTTGGTGGGGTGGAAGAGCGCGCACTGCACCAGCCCCTTGGCGCGCGAGAAGGGCAGCTGGCTGCGGCGGCGCGACACCTGCACCTGCACCCGGTGCAGTACAGTACAGTAGAGTACAGTCGGTACTTACTGCGACGAAGAGCAGCGGCTTGGTGGGGTGGAAGAGCGCGCACTGCACCAGCCCCTTGGCGCGCGAGAAGGGCAGCTGGCTGCGGCGGCGCGACACCTGCACCTGCACCTGGTGCAGTACAGTACAGTAGAGTACAGTCGGTACTTACTGCGACGAAGAGCAGCGGCTTGGTGGGGTGGAAGAGCGCGCACTGCACCAGCCCCTTGGCGCGCGAGAAGGGCAGCTGGCTGCGGCGGCGCGACACCTGCACCTGGTGCAGTACAGTACAGTAGAGTACAGTCGGTACTTACTGCGACGAAGAGCAGCGGCTTGGTGGGGTGGAAGAGCGCGCACTGCACCAGCCCCTTGGCGCGCGAGAAGGGCAGCTGGCTGCGGCGGCGCGACACCTGCACCTGGTGCAGTACAGTACAGTAGAGTACAGTCGGTACTTACTGCGACGAAGAGCAGCGGCTTGGTGGGGTGGAAGAGCGCGCACTGCACCAGCCCCTTGGCGCGCGAGAAGGGCAGCTGGCTGCGGCGGCGCGACACCTGCACCTGGTGCAGTACAGTACAGTAGAGTACAGTCGGTACTTACTGCGACGAAGAGCAGCGGCTTGGTGGGGTGGAAGAGCGCGCACTGCACCAGCCCCTTGGCGCGCGAGAAGGGCAGCTGGCTGCGGCGGCGCGACACCTGCACCTGGTGCAGTACAGTACAGTAGAGTACAGTCGGTACTTACTGCGACGAAGAGCAGCGGCTTGGTGGGGTGGAAGAGCGCGCACTGCACCAGCCCCTTGGCGCGCGAGAAGGGCAGCTGGCTGCGGCGGCGCGACACCTGCACCTGCACCCGGTGCAGTACAGTACAGTAGAGTACAGTCGGTACTTACTGCGACGAAGAGCAGCGGCTTGGTGGGGTGGAAGAGCGCGCACTGCACCAGCCCCTTGGCGCGCGAGAAGGGCAGCTGGCTGCGGCGGCGCGACACCTGCACCTGCACCTGGTGCAGTACAGTACAGTAGAGTACAGTCGGTACTTACTGCGACGAAGAGCAGCGGCTTGGTGGGGTGGAAGAGCGCGCACTGCACCAGCCCCTTGGCGCGCGAGAAGGGCAGCTGGCTGCGGCGGCGCGACACCTGCACCTGGTGCAGTACAGTACAGTAGAGTACAGTCGGTACTTACTGCGACGAAGAGCAGCGGCTTGGTGGGGTGGAAGAGCGCGCACTGCACCAGCCCCTTGGCGCGCGAGAAGGGCAGCTGGCTGCGGCGGCGCGACACCTGCACCTGGTGCAGTACAGTACAGTAGAGTACAGTCGGTACTTACTGCGACGAAGAGCAGCGGCTTGGTGGGGTGGAAGAGCGCGCACTGCACCAGCCCCTTGGCGCGCGAGAAGGGCAGCTGGCTGCGGCGGCGCGACACCTGCACCTGGTGCAGTACAGTACAGTAGAGTACAGTCGGTACTTACTGCGACGAAGAGCAGCGGCTTGGTGGGGTGGAAGAGCGCGCACTGCACCAGCCCCTTGGCGCGCGAGAAGGGCAGCTGGCTGCGGCGGCGCGACACCTGCACCTGGTGCAGTACAGTACAGTAGAGTACAGTCGGTACTTACTGCGACGAAGAGCAGCGGCTTGGTGGGGTGGAAGAGCGCGCACTGCACCAGCCCCTTGGCGCGCGAGAAGGGCAGCTGGCTGCGGCGGCGCGACACCTGCACCTGCACCCGGTGCAGTACAGTACAGTAGAGTACAGTCGGTACTTACTGCGACGAAGAGCAGCGGCTTGGTGGGGTGGAAGAGCGCGCACTGCACCAGCCCCTTGGCGCGCGAGAAGGGCAGCTGGCTGCGGCGGCGCGACACCTGCACCTGCACCTGGTGCAGTACAGTACAGTAGAGTACAGTCGGTACTTACTGCGACGAAGAGCAGCGGCTTGGTGGGGTGGAAGAGCGCGCACTGCACCAGCCCCTTGGCGCGCGAGAAGGGCAGCTGGCTGCGGCGGCGCGACACCTGCACCTGCACCTGGTGCAGTACAGTACAGTAGAGTACAGTCGGTACTTACTGCGACGAAGAGCAGCGGCTTGGTGGGGTGGAAGAGCGCGCACTGCACCAGCCCCTTGGCGCGCGAGAAGGGCAGCTGGCTGCGGCGGCGCGACACCTGCACCTGCACCTGGTGCAGTACAGTACAGTAGAGTACAGTCGGTACTTACTGCGACGAAGAGCAGCGGCTTGGTGGGGTGGAAGAGCGCGCACTGCACCAGCCCCTTGGCGCGCGAGAAGGGCAGCTGGCTGCGGCGGCGCGACACCTGCACCTGCACCTGGTGCAGTACAGTACAGTAGAGTACAGTCGGTACTTACTGCGACGAAGAGCAGCGGCTTGGTGGGGTGGAAGAGCGCGCACTGCACCAGCCCCTTGGCGCGCGAGAAGGGCAGCTGGCTGCGGCGGCGCGACACCTGGTGCACCACCACGCTGCGCGACGCGCCCTCGCGCACCGTCGCGCACACGTAGTCGCCGCGCGCGTGCCACGCCACCTGCACGCACACAACACGAGTCACCACACGCTCCCACACTACACTACACTACACTACATACAGCCCGCAGTAGTACACCACACTCACGTGCGCCAGCGGCTTGAAGTGGTCGACGGCCAGCCGCACGCCGCGCGCCCACTCCTCGGGCGACACGCGCTCCCACTTCACGCACGACATAGTGCGCTCGTCCACTGCGATACGAACGAACATATCCGTTATATACATATAGACATCATCACCCACCGGACGTGACCCTAAAGACATATCAACGAAGAGAAGACAATTAGAGAATGTTGGCATGGAGGAAGGGGGATCGACATGTTTTAATTATTTATTGGTTTATGTAGTATTTATAAGTTTAATAATCGGGGTTTTTTTTACCAGTAAGTTAACAAACGAGCGTACGGCCCGTCTGATGGTAAGCGTTTACTGTAGCCTATGGACTCGCGCGTTGTCGACCCTGCAAAAATCTCTTCACCCCCTTTTTGAAGAATCCCATGCTGTACTCCCTCGGGTGTGTGACGGCTGGTCCGAGAGCGCACTGTAGAGAGTAACGAGTGTACTGACTGTGCACGTCGTGCGCGGGCGGCGGGTCCTCGAGCAGCTCGTCAGTCCGCACGGCGACGCGGTGCGCGCCGATGTCGGCGCCCGGGTTGAGCAGCAGCAGGCGCTTGCCGGCGCCGCACGCCACCAGGCTCAGCCCCGCCACCGGGATCCAGCACACGCGCACCACCGCCGAACCCACCGGGATCGTGCGCAGGCACCGACCGGAGCAAGTCTCCCATATCTGCAATTTTTTTTAATGTTTTGAAATCATCTAATGATAAGTGGTCACCGCCGACTATGGACGTTTTCAATACTAAGGGGTTTGTTGTTAATTTTTTTCTTGACCATGGATACTAAGTCCTTCAGTCGCATACATTTTATTATTATATCACTTTAAATATAGTCCGCACATTCATACCCACACGCAGGAACACAACGTTAAGTTATTTGACTGCAGTATTTTAAACGATGTGCGACCGGTAGAGCTTTAATAAAAACACCAATCTACCTTTAAAAAAGTTTCGCAACATACGGATAATAGTAACATGGAATATGATGCGCAAGAATCTGCCGCTACAGGTTGGTGGTTAACTAAAGCTGGCACGTTCACAGTACTTACAATTATGCAATTTCAAGATACAACATCATTAAAAAAGTAGTCTACTCTGGTTTTAAAATGAAAGTCAAAGCCATTTTTTTTTTATGTCAATAGGTTGACAAGCAGGCAGACGGGCCTCCTGATGGTAAGTGGTCACCGCCGCCTATGAACATTTGCAATACCAGGGGGATTGCTGATGTGTTGCCGACCTTGTAGAGCTCTATTTACGCCTTTTTTGAAGAACCCCATATCGTAGCGCTGAGGGAAAACCGTAACGGGGAGTTCATTCCACATCCTAATGGTCCGCAGTAAGAACGTCCGACTAAAACGTTGTGTGGACGATCGAGGCGGCTCGAGGATGTGAGGATGAACTCCACATCGCCGGCGAGCAGTGCGATGGTAGAAAGGTGATGATGGCACCAGGTGAAAAAGTTCTTGCGAACACGGGGAGTGTTCGCTATTATACATACGTTAGAACACACAGAGCGAGTCTATATCTCTCCGAAGGCGGAGAGGTTCTAAACCGTCAGTGAGTATGGGATCGTCAACGATACGAGTGGCCCGCCTTTGCACCGAGGCAAGTGGATCAAGCTGATAAGCGGGTGCGCCTGCCCAGAGGTGCGAGCAGTACTCCATATGCGGCCTAACCTGCGCTTTATAAAGCTGTAGCCGCTGGAGTGTCGTGAAGTACCACTTAGCCTTATTTAGCACACCCAACTTTTTTGAAGCCAGTTTGGCTTTGCTCTCCTAATGACCTCGGAACTGGACATCACTCGCAATATCGACACCAAGGATCCCGATACTCTTTGCGATGTTGAGAGGAGTGTCTTCGAATTTTGGTGCTACTACAAATGGGGTTCTTTTCGCGGAGAACGCGCAGACTTGTGTCTTCGAGGGGTTAAAACGGACTAAATTTAGTCTCCCCCATTCTGAGACCCGCTCCAACGAAGTCTCGACTTCAGACACAAGTCTCATTCGACTTTCCTCCACCGTGGACCGAGGGATGTTAGCACGGCCGGAATATTGGGCATCCCCAGTGCTGTCATCCGCATAGCAGTGAATGCTGGGAATTTTCAACATATCATTGATATGCAGGATGAACAGTGTGGGTGGTAGCACACAGCCTTGTGGTACGCCAGCATTGATGTTCTTGATATCGGAGTAGCATCCGTCAACGGCGACTTTGATCCTCCGATCAGCAAGAAAACTAAACACCCAAGTGCACAAACCCTCGGGAATTCCGTACGACGGCAGCTTCGATAGAAGTGCCCTGTGCCAGACCCGATCAAAGGCCTTAGCGATATCGAGGCTAACTGCCAATGCCTCGCCTTTACTCTCTATGGCTTCAGCCCATCGGTGCGTCAGGTAAACAAAAAGATCACCAGCTGAACGACCATGACGAAAGCCGTACTGGCGGTCGCTAATCAACTGGTGTTCCTCGAGATACCTGAGGAGCTGAGTATTGATGACCCGCTCCATCACCTTAGAGAGAAGGGAGGTTATCGCTATTGGCCTGTAATTGGATGGATCTGTTCGGTCCCCTTTTTTGGGAATCGGATGGACAAGGGCAGTCTTCCACAAAGAAGGAACACACGTCCGGTGGTATAGGAAAGTCTGAATAGGCGCATCAACACTGGAGACAACTCTGGAGCACACGTCCGTCCTAAGCACAATGGCGGGGATACAGTCTGGCCCACTCGACTTTCGGACGTCAAGGGAGAACAGAGCTCGTCGGACCGCGATTTGCGAAAAGCGGATTTCCGGCATTGAGCTGCCACAACGCAAGATGCTAGGCGGTGTGGCTCCCCCGTCGTCAAGTGTCGAGTTAGCTGCAAAGAGGGCTGCCAGTAAATCGGCTTTCTCTTTTGCAGTGTCGGCCAGAGAGAAAAAAGACCCCTCCATATTTATGAGCTGTAGCAAAAGCAAAACAATAACTGTCTCCGTCATACTCATAAACTTAGCCGAGCGCGAGAGAGACGGACAGACTTTTTATGATGCCGATATAGGGCGATGCACGCCGCGCGATTACTCATAGATACTACACAAGCACAACGTGTAAATGTGTTGAACGTGCCAGTTTTAGTTAACCGAGCTGTATCACAGTTGCAACCAAAATCAAAGTTTTTGCCCTGGTAAAGCACTTATGACTAAATTGTAGAAATGAAATGAAATGAAATAATTTATTCATTCAAATAGGCCTTCACAGGCACTTATGAATAGTCAAACTCTAATACTCTAATGCACTAATGCACGGTTCGGAAGGTTGATTTTGCTGAGAAGAGCCGGCAATAAACTCAGCAATTACTCTTTTCAAAAACAAACTTAAATTTATTACATCAGATGTTTCCTGCGAGAGCGAGCGCTACAACCACGCATTTTTATCATTTAAATATTCTTTAATATTGTAGTAAGCCTTCTGTACTAAAGAGGCCTTTATACGTTTCTTAAACTTTAGTGACGGTAAATTTAAAATTTCATTAGGGATCTTATTATAAAATTGTACACTTAGTCCTAAAAATGAACCTTGCACTTTTTGGAGTCTATAAGAAGAGGTCAAAAGTTTATGCTTATTTCTAGTATTAAAAGAGTGCACGTCACTTTTTTTTTACAAAAAGATTAATATTCTGATGTACAAATAATATGTTTGCATAAATATACTGCGATGCTACTGTAAGGATACCTATATTTTTAAACTTATCTCTGAGGGAAGCTCGAGAACTCATATTATAAATAGCTCGCACTGCTTTTTTTTGCAAAATAAAAATGGTTTCTATATCAGCAGCTTTACCCCAAAGTAAAATGCCATAGGACATAACACTATGAAAATAACTAAAATAAACTAATCGAGCTGTGTCTACGTCTGTTAGCTGTCTAATTTTTCTAACTGCATAAGCAGCTGAACTGAGCTTTCCCGAAAGACATGCTATTTGGCTGCCCCATTGAAGTTTCGAGTCTAAAGTAATCCCTAAGAATACTGATGATTCAACAAGACCTAAAGGTTCATTATTTATCATTAAATTACAGCCTACTTTTTTAACATTTGGAAGCGCAAATTTAATACATTTAGTTTTCTTTGCATTTAAAACTAGATTATTTACAGTAAACCAATTTAATACCCGAGATAATGCACCGTTTACATCGTCAAAATTAGATTTCAGTCTATCAACACTAAAAATCAGTGAGGTATCGTCAGCAAACAGTACAATTCCACAGGTATTTTTGACATAAAAAGGAAGATCATTAATATAAATTAAAAATAGAAAAGGACCTAAAATAGAGCCCTGCGGCACCCCCATATGCACAGGAGAACCAGATGATTTAATACGATTGACATCAACACTTTGAATTCTTTCCCCGAGATACGACTTCATCAAATCAAGTGCTGCACCCCTAACCCCATAATAATTTAGTTTACGTATGAGTGTCTGGTGATCAACACAATCAAAGGCTTTAGATAGATCACAGAAGATAGAAGTAGTTGAAACGAGTGTATGGTTACCTTGACAGTGTTGTCGTCGGAGCCGGAGACGATGTACTGGCCGGAGGGGTCGAAGTCAGCGCTGCGGACCAGCGCGGCGTGCCCGCGCAGGCACAGCGCCTCGCTGGTCGGGAAGGGCTGCAGGTCGCGCGGCGACGGCAGCTTCGGGACCAGATCCTCGGGGCTTATCGTCAACTGGGAACACACATTATATATTACCTCATGGTGACCTTTTGGAACAAGATACCTCTTCCTCCATTCTTCATTGGAATAGTGTTGAAAATTGTAAATATTTGTGTCGACTATACGACATGGACATTTATTTGCGGCTTTTCTAACATTGTAATATTATAGTGTATCTAATATAATTCTTTAAAAAAATGTTATCACTGTGAAGTACAGAGAATTTCGAGTTTTTGTTGTGTAATAACTTAAGATTATTTAATTGGGCATATCAAACCACTTTTTAATATTCTATTCGGTTAAAATTCTTCTTAAGACCCTTTTCCGTTCTCATTGCAGTCCGTTTTTGGTATTTTTATTGCACTACACCAGAGTTGACCCTCAAAGAAGCTGATTTTGTGGATGAGCTCGTGTTAAGTGTCAGAGTGGTGTTGTGTACTGACGCGCATCTTGATGGCCCTGGGCGCGAGGTAGAGGTCGAGGCAGCGCAGGAACCGCTCGCGCGTGAAGCGCGGGAAGGCGGGCACGGCGCGCAGGCTGCCGTGCGCCGTCGGCAGGAACGTGTACTTGCGCCGCCACGGCGTCTCCGACAGCGACTCCCACTCCTTCATCTGTACACGACACAACACAACCGCATGGTTTACACTTCACGAACAAACAAATAGCTTGTTTTTGCAAAGGGGATGAATTGGCGAAAAAAATTTTAACGAAGACAAAAAACTGTTACGTGTAAGCATCGATATAGAATTTACACTAGATATCAGGATGGCGCAAAATTCCGTCTGGGTAAATAACAGCTCGCCGGGATGTGCCGGTGGATGCCGCGGACACTCCTCACTGCCTGTAGTGTAGGTGTAGGTGTAGGTGATATGTTCTGACCTCCTTGTTGTCGAGCAGGTACTCGGGCGGCGGGTTGTAGCTCTCGGCGTGCGAGGGCGGCGCGCGCTTGGGCGCCGGGATGTGCCGGTGGATGCCGCGGACACTCTCCTCACTGCCTGTAGTGTAGGTGTAGGTGTAGGTGATATGTTCTGACCTCCTTGTTGTCGAGCAGGTACTCGGGCGGCGGGTTGTAGCTCTCGGCGTGCGAGGGCGGCGCGCGCTTGGGCGCCGGGATGTGCCGGTGGATGCCGCGGACACTCTCCTCACTGCCTGTAGTGTAGGTGTAGGTGTAGGTGTAGGTGATATGTTCTGACCTCCTTGTTGTCGAGCAGGTACTCGGGCGGCGGGTTGTAGCTCTCGGCGTGCGAGGGCGGCGCGCGCTTGGGCGCCGGGATGTGCCGGTGGATGCCGCGGACACTCTCCTCACTGCCTGTAGTGTAGGTGTAGGTGATATGTTCTGACCTCCTTGTTGTCGAGCAGGTACTCGGGCGGCGGGTTGTAGCTCTCGGCGTGCGAGGGCGGCGCGCGCTTGGGCGCCGGGATGTGCCGGTGGATGCCGCGGACACTCTCCTCACTGCCTGTAGTGTAGGTGTAGGTGTAGGTGATATGTTCTGACCTCCTTGTTGTCGAGCAGGTACTCGGGCGGCGGGTTGTAGCTCTCGGCGTGCGAGGGCGGCGCGCGCTTGGGCGCCGGGATGTGCCGGTGGATGCCGCGGACACTCTCCTCACTGCCTGTAGTGTAGGTGTAGGTGTAGGTGTAGGTGATATGTTCTGACCTCCTTGTTGTCGAGCAGGTACTCGGGCGGCGGGTTGTAGCTCTCGGCGTGCGAGGGCGGCGCGCGCTTGGGCGCCGGGATGTGCCGGTGGATGCCACGGACACTCTCCTCACTGCCTGTAGTGTAGGTGTAGGTGTAGGTGTAGGTGATATGTTCTGACCTCCTTGTTGTCGAGCAGGTACTCGGGCGGCGGGTTGTAGCTCTCGGCGTGCGAGGGCGGCGCGCGCTTGGGCGCCGGGATGTGCCGGTGGATGCCGCGGACACTCTCCTCACTGCCTGTAGTGTAGGTGTAGGTGATATGTTCTGACCTCCTTGTTGTCGAGCAGGTACTCGGGCGGCGGGTTGTAGCTCTCGGCGTGCGAGGGCGGCGCGCGCTTGGGCGCCGGGATGTGCCGGTGGATGCCGCGGACACTCTCCTCACTGCCTGTAGTGTAGGTGTAGGTGTAGGTGTAGGTGATATGTTCTGACCTCCTTGTTGTCGAGCAGGTACTCGGGCGGCGGGTTGTAGCTCTCGGCGTGCGAGGGCGGCGCGCGCTTGGGCGCCGGGATGTGCCGGTGGATGCCACGGACACTCTCCTCACTGCCTGTAGTGTAGGTGTAGGTGTAGGTGTAGGTGATATGTTCTGACCTCCTTGTTGTCGAGCAGGTACTCGGGCGGCGGGTTGTAGCTCTCGGCGTGCGAGGGCGGCGCGCGCTTGGGCGCCGGGATGTGCCGGTGGATGCCGCGGACACTCTCCTCACTGCCTGTAGTGTAGGTGTAGGTGTAGGTGATATGTTCTGACCTCCTTGTTGTCGAGCAGGTACTCGGGCGGCGGGTTGTAGCTCTCGGCGTGCGAGGGCGGCGCGCGCTTGGGCGCCGGGATGTGCCGGTGGATGCCGCGGACACTCTCCTCACTGCCTGTAGTGTAGGTGTAGGTGTAGGTGATATGTTCTGACCTCCTTGTTGTCGAGCAGGTACTCGGGCGGCGGGTTGTAGCTCTCGGCGTGCGAGGGCGGCGCGCGCTTGGGCGCCGGGATGTGCCGGTGGATGCCGCGGACACTCTCCTCACTGCCTGTAGTGTAGGTGTAGGTGTAGGTGTAGGTGATATGTTCTGACCTCCTTGTTGTCGAGCAGGTACTCGGGCGGCGGGTTGTAGCTCTCGGCGTGCGAGGGCGGCGCGCGCTTGGGCGCCGGGATGTGCCGGTGGATGCCACGGACACTCTCCTCACTGCCTGTAGTGTAGGTGTAGGTGTAGGTGTAGGTGATATGTTCTGACCTCCTTGTTGTCGAGCAGGTACTCGGGCGGCGGGTTGTAGCTCTCGGCGTGCGAGGGCGGCGCGCGCTTGGGCGCCGGGATGTGCCGGTGGATGCCGCGGACACTCTCCTCACTGCCTGTAGTGTAGGTGTAGGTGATATGTTCTGACCTCCTTGTTGTCGAGCAGGTACTCGGGCGGCGGGTTGTAGCTCTCGGCGTGCGAGGGCGGCGCGCGCTTGGGCGCCGGGATGTGCCGGTGGATGCCGCGGACACTCTCCTCACTGCCTGTAGTGTAGGTGTAGGTGATATGTTCTGACCTCCTTGTTGTCGAGCAGGTACTCGGGCGGCGGGTTGTAGCTCTCGGCGTGCGAGGGCGGCGCGCGCTTGGGCGCCGGGATGTGCCGGTGGATGCCACGGACACTCTCCTCACTGCCTGTAGTGTAGGTGTAGGTGTAGGTGTAGGTGATATGTTCTGACCTCCTTGTTGTCGAGCAGGTACTCGGGCGGCGGGTTGTAGCTCTCGGCGTGCGAGGGCGGCGCGCGCTTGGGCGCCGGGATGTGCCGGTGGATGCCGCGGACACTCTCCTCACTGCCTGTAGTGTAGGTGTAGGTGTAGGTGATATGTTCTGACCTCCTTGTTGTCGAGCAGGTACTCGGGCGGCGGGTTGTAGCTCTCGGCGTGCGAGGGCGGCGCGCGCTTGGGCGCCGGGATGTGCCGGTGGATGCCGCGGACACTCTCCTCACTGCCCGTAGCACTAGAGCCCCATAGGTCGTAGAACTTCTTCTCCTGATATAACATATACATCAAAATTACAGTGCAAAGTCTACCATGTGACCTAAATATTATTATGTGGCACTATGAAGTTTTAGGACATAGTCTGAAATTTCTTTAGAAGCACAGGATATTATCGGTACTATAATTCTGTATCTCAAGAGCTAGTGTAATTACCCTGTTCTTTCTCCTCTCGTCGGCGAGTTGTTTCCTAGTCTTGGTCCAGCCCATCTTGAGTGCGTGCACTATCCGAGCCACCCTGAGCTGCTCAGAGCGCGAGGGCAGGAACGAGCGCTTGTGGTCGGGGAACGCTCGCAGCGGCGTCGCCAGCACCTCCCGAGTGAACCACTCCACCCATGGCTGAGAACAGAATAACCATCACGTTACACTTATAGTTACAACTCAAAGGAGAAAAAAATCTTATGACTATTTTTTGTAATTTTTAGCGGTGGTATGTACCTTATACTCGTCATGTGTGGGATCGGGCACATGTCCCTCGCGCAGGCGGCGGATCAGCTCCAGGTCCTGCGCGCTCAGCACCACGTCCTGCCCGGTGCTCGGGTCCCGCACCGTGCGCCAGAACTCCGGGTCCTCACATTTCCTACACGACACCACACAACAGAATACGTCACGATATGACAACATACAGAGTCTTTAAACTATTGCTTCGTGTCAAAAAAGAGATATCATCAAACTGAACAACTTTGAATGCACCTCTGAAATCACGAAAAAAGTTGTGTTACTCAATCCATTATTCAATCTGTTTGAAGTTATACAAGTGCGACTTAATGATTTGAGATTAATTTACAAGACATTGATGGTGAATTTGTGGATCAGTAAAATTCTACAACTTTAAATCAGCATAATCTATTCAAACCTACTCCATATTATACCATTGGCATGTACATTTGTATGGGAGTGGATAAAGTTAGTCGAATATAGATGCCATCTGGACCCCTCTTCGTGTGAAAGCCTCCTCTGTAACAATATGGTTTTCAAATGCTATAGATAAGATACTGACTTGAGGAACTCGTCGATGTGGTCCCGCTGCGGCGGCTTGATGATGCGCCGGCCGTCGAGGTCGTATCCGACGTGCGGATACTCGTTGTACCACCACATGGGCACATCGCCCACCGTGTTGCGTCGCTCCTCCTCATCAGACGTGTCGCCCGACTCGTACTCATCTGACAACATTGTGCACATTACATTCACTACACAACACCACTACCTGCACCACTACGGTTGCTGTTAACACAAACATACCTTTTTGTTCTACAGGTTGTATGCTAACGCTCGTCTTTTGAATGGTATCTGCTAATCTATCGACACTACTTTTAACATTCTGTTGTCTGCTTTTTTTCTTTTGTTCTGGTTTCTTTTGCTTAACATTCTGTTGTGTGCTTTTTGTCTTTAGTTCTTGTTTCTTTTGCTTCACTTTTTGTTTAACTTG
Organism: Polyploca ridens; assembly: GCA_951394255.1. Taxonomy (NCBI): domain Eukaryota; kingdom Metazoa; phylum Arthropoda; class Insecta; order Lepidoptera; family Drepanidae; genus Polyploca; species Polyploca ridens. Next base: position 180,222 of record OX596257.1, on the reverse strand, counting down.
TTTTACAGGGGTTTTCTCAGACTCCCCCTCACTGGAGAGTGGCTGTCCCGCACCAGACTCAGCACCACTGTCTACACTTGACTCATTCTCCCCTTCACTTTCCTCTTCTCTACCACTTTCATCTTCATCATCTGATTCATCATCAGCTTCTGAATCTGTTAAGTCCTATAAAAAATATGTAGTGACCAAATAAGATATCATTTTAAATTATCAATAAATATATGAATAAAGATAAATAAAAGGAACACTCACAGACGATTCATCAGAATCATTTCCAGCAGTCTCTTCATCACCACCGAGGGTGGAGTCTGCATCATCATCAAACAATACTTCCTGAAAATAAATTATGGACAGTGAAATATTGAAGATTGCTGCAAAAAATTTTTAAAAGAGAGCTGGACATTAAAAATCATTCAGACTCAATATTTTATACAATTTACAGGGCTGTCTGTAACTATGTACAGTAGTACCCAACTGATATGGCTTACCGATGTACCTGCGCAGAAGATACATTTTCAAAGCGTGGGAAATGCTATTGGTTGGCAGCTGCTGCCATGCTAGCGCGCGCCAAAATTCAAGATGAAACTATTAATTTATTCATTGAGTAATTTGGTGTTGCAGGATTTCCAGTCCCCTAGGAACTGACATAGACAAAGTATTGAACAGCTTTGCAAGCATTCATTAGGCTACTGTGTGACCACTAGTAGGACTTGCTTCCCCTGGATGTTGATCCAGAAGATGTGTTGACATCTTTATACTTTATATTTTGGGATACTGTGAGTTTGCTCAGTAAGAAGCTAGCCGAAAGCTAATTGAGAGTTAAGCATTAAGGACCCAACTCACATCGTTATCAATATCGGAGCCGGCGGTGTCCCCCTCGGCCTCGTCGTGTTCCGAGTCAGTTTCGTCTCCTTCCACATTCAGCTCGCCTGGGAATAACTCCTTGTCTTCCTCGGAACCACTTGATTGCTACAAAGCACGTTAAATGCCGTAGATTAATAAAAGAGAGAAGCAACGATGTTTATACAAAAGATATAAAAAACGCCCTTACCTCTTTTTCCGAGACATCTTCAGCATTAGTCTCAGTTGTCTTTCTTTTTAACAAACCAGCTCTAAATGGAGGCATTTTAGTTCATTATTTTCAAGGTTTGCAATTTCAATTTGTTGTAAGTTTTGGAGAATTTTTAAAACACGTGTTTATTCCTATATACCTAGCTAGCTTCATAGATAGTACTCTCTTGCTTGCTTGACTGTCATCTGTCACTGTCACAAACACATGGTGACTAAAGGTGCGTTCAAATTAGGCCTCGGTAACAAAAATAACAGTCAAATGCTAAAAACGAACGTCTGGCTTTCGATTTGGAAAGTTGTGGGCGAAATTGACGTTTTGAACTGTTTTCGTTCATCGTTCGTTTTACTTGGAAACAGTTAAAAACGACATCGTGAACAGCTGCACATTTTGACCCACCTCCGAGGCAGGGTCGTTTGTGATCATATTTTGACATCTTTGAATCTAACAGATAAGTTTTGGCTGAAAATTCAAACGGGAAGCGAAAATTATATTTTATTCTAAAATTTGATAGAAATACTAACAGGCAAGAGAAGAATTTGTCAGATTAACTTTGTTTATATTAACTGAAGGAAAAAGGAAGATTGAGACAAGTGACAAGTAGGCGATGAGTGAGCATGCAAAAGTGAGAGCATGAGATCAGTGGCAAAAGTTGCAAAAATGTTGAAATTTCAAAATTCGAACGCATAAACAAAAATGCCCATTTTGAAACTGTTATAAACGACATCACTCCAAATTCGAACGCACCTTAAGTAATCTGTGGGCAACACTGCTTTGACACTTGTCTAATTCTAATGTCTAATAAATAACTAATTTGATTTGAGGTTTGAGAGGTTAGAGTTTATTTATTATTTTCAAACGATCGATCGAAAATAGGTGCAGACTATGTCTAGCTATTAAAAGGATTACTAAGAAACTATTAGGAGTCAGTAGGAGGTGTAAAACTCGTACGTTCATATTTGTATACATTTTTACAAAATGTTTCGGCATGTTATGAGGGTTTTCGAACCTCTAAGAAATCAATTGGTGAGCTAAATATTAACTTGCTTTGACTTAATTATATGTATAATTAACTGTATCCGTACTCAGTAGATTATCTTTCGTGTATTTCCGTAGTCTCGGACAGTCGGTGGCAACGGTGGTAGTGGAAGTAGCGCAGGCAGTGCCTTCGACCGCAACTGTTTATCTAAAGAACAGCAGCTGACTGATGTTCTCAGAAGCTCGCTGCCCGGTATCACTTACATCAGCATAGAAGACATATCTGGGGGATGTGGTGCTATGTTTGAGGTAACTTTATAATATCTGATGATTATGTACTTTATTAGGTACAGTCGCCAGCGTGTAACTTGGTAAGTCGTTGGATTACTTTTCTTTAGTTCTAAAAACACAATAAATTATGACAATAATAGAATAATGACAAGCATTAAAAGTGATAATATTTTTGTTGCTGTGTATGTATGTACAAACTTACTCCCACTACATTAAAATATTGCCAAATTATGTGCTTCTGCACATGTTTGCATTTAACTGCCCATTTCTATATTTGATCTATCTTTTATTTTTCCAATTATGTCAAATATCAATACACAATGGCAACATCAAGGATAGATTTATAGAACCTGGCAATAAGTTAAGCATGTTGTAATCTTTATTTAATAATACATCAATAAAGTAGTATGTTACAAAGTATGTTTTGATATCAGCTAAATGTTTTCTGTAGGAAAGTCATGCTCTTCTGATGAGTTCAAAACAGTGTCAGATAAGAGTTATTTCATACTTTTTTGTGTATTTTGAAGGCAGTTTTTTTTTTAAATTTTATTAATTGTTATCTGTATTTCTTGAAGACATAAATGAGGAGATTCAAAATAGATTTATCTTTTTCTTTGGTTTCATATAGCACTGGCCATCTTTTTAGGCTCTATGTTTGTGTTTCTTTATGAAACATACATAATATTATTGTTTTAGATCAACGTTGAAGCAAAAGAATTTGTCGGTCTGTCTACTGTTAAACAGCATCGCTTGGTAACTGACACCCTGAAGAGTGAGATTGCTGAAATGCACGGCATCCGCATACACACCACACCAGCTAAGACCGAAGACAAGTGATTTCCTGCTTTTTAATTGTAAATAAAAAAATGTATACAAATTATGTATAAATAGTTTTGTTAGTAGTAAATGTTAATATTATAGAATTTAAATAAAATAGTTACTCTTTGATGTAAAAAAGACAACAAACAAAGTACCTACATGTGTGTGTATAGGGTTGCCAAATCGAATTACCCTATTATCGGGAGAAAATTTTGAGATTTTGGGACTTTGGTAGGGAGAAACAAAAATAAAATCAAATTAAAGTGAATATATTAAAAACAACAACATTTCACATTATTGTTAGAAACTACACAAATAGCGACGTTGCGTTTTCGTTTTTATTTTCATAAATTCGTGAATTTTGAGTTTTATTGCATATTATCGATGGTATTTTATCCAATATAGATCAATCCATTCGCACCAGTCAAGTGAAATGAATGTGTATCGTGACTTCAAGTTGTCTCAAAATGTCCGTGTATCGTTTTAGTACAATGGTGCCGATTCTGTTGTAAATCGCACTAAACTAATTTTAGTCACATCTCATCTCTTTCTTACGAACATTATTGAAAAAGGATAGAAGATATTTTAAGTCGTAAAATTAATCTTTGCCGTCTTATTTTGCGTGTATTTAGGCGTAACCACGATAGATGGCGACTAAATTTATATTGAAAACAAGCATTGGACTAATTTGACAGGACTAAATTTCTTACATCCTTTTCTCATGTTCTTTGTTAGAAAGAGACATAGTGAGATTAAAATTAGTTAAGTTGTGAACAACAGAATCAGGGCCAATAACTACCATTGTATATAGTAAAACATGACTTGTATGGACGGTGACCAAGAAGCTTAATATATTTAACATAAACTTCTTGACGGTGTCTGACAGGATTAACTATATGTGAACGAGACTTATTGGGACTGGAAATTATAATATAACTCGACACTGGCAGAAATAAGTCCTAATTCGGATTTTGTTGCCAACTTAATACTGAAGAAGAAGAAATCTACTACAAAAAATAATAATGAGGAGTTTTCTTAAGATAGGTAGAATCCGAACCAAACTTAATGGCGGCTGTGAAGTGCGCTGCGAGCCGGCTTTGCGCAGGTACTGTCATTTCGAATGTACCGCATATCTTAGTTTTCGCTACTGCGCAGCGTTCCGCGCCTAATATCACAGCCGCCAATAAGTTTGACTGTCTGTATCCCTATAAAATATATTACTCACCTCTATGGTCTGTATTCTTTGAACGTATTATAGATGTATTATAGAGGTTCAAAATACCTGTCAAATCGTGCACTTATGGATGTAATAATCTTAAAATAATATAAAGCCCGTCACAGACGTAGGTAGCTATAATATATATTAATATGTCCAGCTATAATATAAATTACAGTACAGGTTGGCGAAGAAACAGAAATATATTATTATATTATTGCTGCGTGTGCGGTCACTCGAAGATTTGTATTGAAAATATATCGTAATATGCCTTGCTATAATTTATATTAATATATATTATAGCTACGTCTGTGATGGGCTCTTGATGGGCTTAACGATTGTCCAAAAAATATATAAAAAATGTAACCTTGCTGAGTTTCTTGCCGTATTCTTCTCTGTTGAAGGCCGAGTTCCGAACCGGTGGTAACTTCAATAAATGTGACCTTCATAAGTGCCCTTCTGGGGCCTAAATTGAATAAATGGCTTTGACTTTGACTTTGAACGAATAAATGAAAATAAGACTAGGCTGTATGGCTCAAATCAACCGTTGCCTGCCTTTTGGCAAATATTATAAACAACAACAAGTGCACTTATTGTAAGCATGGATGTAATATACAAACAGGATTGAGCTCTTGGGCCAAAAACGCGAGCAGAGAGAGATAACGCATACCGAGGCTGTTTATCCCATTCTAATAGGGTGACCAAACATTTTTATAACAAACAAGAAAGTTGGATTTGAGAGATAATTTGTGTCCGGTTGACACTTCTTCTTCCTAGTCGTGCATTCCTGGCAGAGTCGTGGTCATGGTTAGTCCCTTTCGCGCACAACCGCTGCATTGCAAAGTTCCTCCAATTTTGTCTGTTTGTGGCGTTTTGACACTAGGTGATTTCAAATTATTGTTTGTATTACAAAAATATTAACATTATGTTACTTAAAATAGTGAAATAATAATTTATGGAAAAAAGAAGAGATAAAACTATGATGAAAAACTATAGATATCGAGATACTTTTTCACGAAAACCCATTATTTGAAACTGAACATTGTTATGTTCTATGTGGGTGTTGAATCGTGTACGCACGGTTAATCAAGATATAAATTTCCAATATTAGCTGACCTCTCATTGTACGGAAATCCTATACAATATCTAATTGTAATCTAATCTAATATGTTACTCTCACTATATAAATATGTGTACCTTATCCTTGTGGGTCAATAAATATTTTTTCTTTCTTTCTTTCTTTCTTTCTTTCTTTCTATACAATGCGAGATCAGTTTATACTGGAAATGTATAGCTTGATGTGTAGCCGTGTATACCCATGTTTTTGAGAAAAGTTATGATTAATTTTTGAGTTACGTTCTGTGTCGAATCATCTAATATTACGTATGAATAGGCAAGGGTGCATGCAGAATTTCGTTCCGGGACCATGGCTTTTCCCCTTGCTCTTTTTTCAGTTTGCTCTACAGAGCTGTTATTTGGGAATTAAAATAAAGCAAAGGGAAATAAAACTCAATGTGCTTGACAAAGTAGGTATTTATTAAAATTAAACACGGCTAAACAAAATCGTTTTATTTAGTTTCTGCTTTAGGCCAATCTCACTGCCTAAGTTTCTGAATGCATTACATTTCGCGTGGTGAATAGGTACGAATTATTAGTCAATGCTTTTACTAGTTGCAGTTCGTGCGGTTCTTCATCTGTTATGCATTGGAAAGGATGCGGTGGATTAATCAGATGTTTCAATCTTGTGGAAAACATTCGTTTTAATCGCATCAAAATTGCATTTTTGCTTCATTTCTTCTTTCGATGGAAAGCTGTAACAAACATAAAAATAATGCTATTTCAATTATGCGACACATAGGTACAAGTAATTTGTACAATAGGTACACATTACAACACACAATAAACATTATACGAATTATATTTAGTTTTAAACAGAATTACACTAACTTTAGTGTCTTCCGTCTACAATTGTTTTTAATAAACCATGGTCAAACTACTTATGACTCACCATTGTTAGTAAATAAAATCATCGTTATTCCTTACTTGTGAAATGAAATCCCACACCCAGCATATGATTCACTTTTACATGTCTTGATACAACATTTTTTCACCATTTTCACGATAAAAAGTATAAAAAACCGTAGGTAAAACTTAAAATGCGTTAAGGGCTTATTACACCTTCCTATTTTTAGGATCCTAACTAGGAAATAGGAACGTGTAATCGCAGAAAGAACGGTTAGTGTCCTAAGTAGTGAGATAGGAAGGTCCCAACCGCTCTGCTTCCTTAAACAGGAAAGTGTAATCGCGTCGCTCCGATTTAGGACGTTTAGGGATGTAACATTGTTCTTCAAAACATCGATGTTTTGAAATAATTATATAAGGCTTCTAAAGTCTTGGCGTATATTTTGAGGGATGAATGTATAGGTCATTAGTAATCAAAAAACAATAATAGAAAAATAATCCGTACAATATATAATTATTTCAAAACATCGATGTTTTGAAATAACTATATAAGGCCCTTCTAAAGTCTTGGCGTATATTTTGAGGGATGAATGTATAGGTCATTAGTAATCAAGAAACAATAATAGAAAAATAATCCGTACATTGAAAGTACTACATTATTTATAAATTAATACTTGGTACTTACTTACATAAAGTTAAATTTTGTTTTATTTTAACATAAAGGAGCTCATTTGTATTCATAAAAATTTTAATTTGTGTGATCAGTTTGAGAGAATAAAAAACTTAAAACATCGGAAGAACATCGATGTAAGTATAGTTATATTTTTTTTAAATAGACCTTTGTTACAACCCTACGAGTCGTCCGTCTCGCTTTAAGTATAGTTGCTATACTCTTTGCCGCGTCCTAGTTAGAAAGCAAGATAGTGTAGTGTAATAAGTAGCTTCCTGCTTCCTTGTTAGAACCATCCTAGTTATCCTCCCCCACCTTCCTATATATAGGATCCTAAATATAGGAAGGTGTAATAAGCCCTTTATGCGTTTCCACAAACCAACAGAAAAAGTCGCCATGTCGCCATGACACCATTGATGTCAGATTCAGTGCTACCAGAATAATTTTCTGATAGCTACCAAACAATCATATTATTTTGATTATTTTATTAAATACAATTATTTATTATTATGTACAGATGTAAACCTACAAAATAAAATGATTTAAAACTAGTTTAATAGCAAAAAAATATTTATACGTAATATATTTTACTTGTTGTGGTGAAATATTTTCTACCATCTTTAACATTTTTATCTTTTGGCAATTGAGGAAAAGGGACAAACGGCCTCGGTTCGGGCTATCTCTCTCGGCTCGTTTTGCCTCGGCTAAGATAACTAACAAAAGTAAACCCTAACGTGCATGACTTATGGTTTATTTTTGTATGATAACATTTTTGGAGAGTTCAATCCTGTTTGTATATTACATCCATGATTGTAAGGTCTAAGGTTCAAACAAAAATCTTGGTGCGATCGTCGGACGTCGATCGACAATCACATGTTATTGAACTGTTTATCACTGAATGCTACGATTGTAGTAACAATTACACCGTCCTATTTTTAGGATCCTATCTAGGATGGTTCTAACTAGGAAGCAGGAAGCTACTTATTACACTACACTATCTTGCTTTCTAAATAGGACGCGGCAAAGAGTATAGCAACTATACTAAAGCGGGACGGACGACTCGTAGGGATGTAACAAAGGTCGATTTAAAAAAAATATAACGATACTTACATCGATGATCTTCCGATGTTTTAAGTTTTTTATTCTCTCAAACCGATCACACAACTTAAAATTTTAATGAATACAAATGAGCTCCTTTATGTTAAAAATAAAAAACAAAATTGAACTTTATGTACGTAAGTACCAAGTATTAATTTATAAATAATGTAGTATATTCAATGTACAGATTATTTTTCTATTATTGTTTGTTGATCACTAATGACCTATACATTCATCCCTCAAAATATACGCCAAGACTTTAGAAGGGCCTTATATCATTATTTCAAAACATCGATGTTTTGAAGAACAATGCTACATCCCTAAACGTCCTAAATCGGAGCGACGCGATTACTTTCCTGTTTAAAGTGCTTATTACACCTTCCTATTTGTAGGATCCTAACTAGGATCCTAACTGGGATCGCTCCAGCGTTGCCAGATTTTTTTTCGGGAAAAGCGGGATTCTTTCGTCGAAAGCGGGACATACTAAAAAAACCGGCCAAGTACGAGTCAAACTCGCGTACCGAGGGTACCATTGAAACTTATAGGTATGTAATAGTAGGTAGGAGTAGTCACGAAGATTTTTCCCCTTTCTACCGATTATGTTGTAATTTTTTTTTAATGATGTACCTAACTACAAAACGCTTTGCGGATTCCTTCCTTTACATACTACATGAAATGGCTTCTTGCCAAATTTCATGGTTCTAGGTCAACGGGAAGTAACCGTAGGTTTTGATTCCCTTGCGGGCGTCAAAATATGCGGCATATACGGTCGTATCTTTTGATTGCATTGACTAGAACTAGAAGTTTGATTTTCGTACGTCTCAGTGACATTTAGCGCACTTTGGCGCGACACCACTGCGATGTCGCAGAAAAGCTGGTACACACGGCTACACATCAACTTATACATTTCCAGTACAAGCTGATCTCGCATTGTATAGGATTTCCGTACAATGAGAGGTCAGCTTATATTGGAAATGTATAGCTTGATCTGTAGCCGTGCGTACCATTTCTGAGTAGTGGTGTCTTTACAATAGGCTACTTTCCTGAAAAAACTAATTAGTCCGTCATTTACATTATCATAAAATATTAGACACGTATTTTTTCTTTTGTCAATTAGACAAAAATATACGAAGATATCGTTTGTTGAAGTTCCGCGTGACGTCACGGTGTAGTACACTTTTTAGGAACAAGTGACGTCACGAGCCCCCACTCCCGAACTTAGTCGCGCTTTATCTTCGTCAATTGTTAATGATTGCTGTTCTAACTGCGATTACACCTTGCTATTTCCTAATTAGGTACCTAGTTAGGATCCTAAAAATAGGAAGGTGTAATAGTTACTTAAGGAAGTAGAGCGGTTGGGACCTTCCTATCTCACTACTTAGGACACTAACCGTTCTTTCTGGGATTACACGTTCCTATTTCCTAGTTACGATCCTAAAAATAGGACGGTGTAATAGTTACTTATCGTCGGGCGATCACACGGCGAAGTAACTGAACGTAGCCGAGGATGTAAACACTTAGACCTAAACCATAGACACTTGTCCCTACGTTCTAGATAGATTCTCTTTGAATTTAAAATCCTTCAAAACCAAAATGGCGCTGAACTTAAGTGTCAAGATTCATCCCGTTGTTTTATTCCAAATAGTTGATGCATATGAGCGTCGAAATGCCGATTCGCACAGGGTTATCGGCACATTACTGGGTAAATATTGTTTTATGTGGCCAAATTGTATTTAGGCCGCTACGATAGTTGTTTAAATGTGACGTCGTCATGTGGGTAATCTCTACAGTTTGTGCTTTTACTAATCGAAATAGTACTTGTAATCAACATGAAAATGAATATGTATTCCTAGTTAGCTAAACAGATGAAATCTGCGAGTGTAGTGAGATCTTACAATATTTTGATATGTATGTTTTGGAGGTTATGTTATGATGTCGTTTGCAGGCACCAGCGACAAGGGGGTGGTGGAAGTAACCAACTGCTTCTGCGTGCCACATAAGGAGCACGCCGACCAGGTGGAGGCTGAGCTTAACTATGCCATGGATGTGTATGAGCTTAACCGCAGAGTCAATTCCTCTGAAAGTATTGTTGGTGAGCTATATTTTATTTATCGTCATAACTTATTCTTTACTTCTAAATTCTTATTGGTTGTGAACATCATACAGTTGTCAGCAACTGAACTCAGATTCAAGTGACTAAATAAGAGATCCAAAACAGCTACTTTCAGTAATTTCAAGTCTTTTTAGTCAAATCTTATTTAGAACCTAATATACTAAATTGCTTTGGATTATTGATATCTTGAAATTGTTCAGCTGATGTTAGTTCCATAATAAAAATAGTACCAGTAAAATATTATTATTGATCATCATAGATGAAAACACATCACTACAATACACTTATCAAGCTACCAGCTAGGCAGGAGCTGGCTTATTGGAAATGAAAAAGTAATTCAAAGTTTTTTTTCAACCTATTTTTTGTTTTCAAGTTTCAAAACCTGTTTTTGGTTATTGAATAAACTGGTTTTATTCACAGATATTAAAAAAAGTCGGATATATTCTCGCTAACTAAAAACTGTGTCACTCAAGTCGGCCATCACACTGTACGTACAAGCCGGCACGCACATATTCACACATTAGTTGAGCACGAGTAATCGACTCTGTGTAAACGGGACAGAGTCTAATTTCCCGCGGAATAGCCAACTAAGGTGTGTGTGAGAGGTGGTCTGACTCCATAGACACAGTTTTTTGTTAGCGAGAATTATGTCCTCCGTAGTCTCTGGTTTTATTAAGATAAATTTGAGCTTTTGGTGAATCATGTATAAATATAATATTTAGGAGGGTGTTAAAATCTGTAACAAAATAATGTCCTTGATAATGGGTTTTAATATGTTCATATTTTATTTAATTATTTGTTGTGCCCTAACTGGGTTTCATGTTATGCCTAATGATAATGAATTTTTTGTCATCTTCTTGTTTACGCATGAATATAGTTTTGAATTTGACCCATCTATCCAGTTTCCACAAATGGTTTAAATCTTTTTTAACATATATTTCTTGCCATGCTAGCAAATTCATGGAATAAACCTGTTAAGTTTTCAAGAATGCTCTGTATTGTTTTTACTCTAAACAAAATAATAACAAAACTAGTCAATAACATTTAATAAGCTACATCATGTTGTTTAGACAATGATGCAACCTTTGCAACCTTCCGAACCGGTATTAGAGTCAGACTTTTCATAAGTGCCTGCGAAGGTCTATTTGAATAAATGATTTTGAATGTTGATAAGGTAAGGCGTATATGAAGTATAATGTAACGTGTGTGTGTGTGTATGTATATTTGAGGTTGGTGGGCGACGGGCAACGAGGTGACGAACCACTCGTCGGTGATCCACGAGTACTACTCGCGCGAGTGCCGGTCGCCGGTGCACGTGACGCTGGACACGGGGCTGGGCGGCGCGCGCATGGGCCTGCGCGCCTACGTCTGCGTGGCGCTGGGCGTGCCGCGCGGCAAGCAGGGCTGCATGTTCACGCCCATCGACGTCGACCTCACCGCCTACGACCCGGAGGTACCTCCGGACAACACACGACACACGACACACAACACACACCCGACACACAACACACAAACTACACCTTGTATTTAATACTCTTCAAATTTACAAAACTTCCTTAATGATGAAAGTTTTAATATGAAGCAATGTTTTGTATTTTTGTTATTTGTGTATTGTCAGATAGTGGGCCTGCAACTGTGCCAGAAGACAATGGGCCCCGGAGGCCGGTCGCGGCAGGTGCAGCCCATCGTGGACCTGGCGCAGGTGGCCGAGGCCGCCTCCAAGCTCTCCTCGCTGCTGGACCAGGTACTCATACATTGAGGGGCTCCCCATATCTCATGACTCCGTAATGCCGATGGATGTAATCATAGTTAGAATATTAATAGAGCGACTGTACTAAAGCAGGTACGGGCAAAATGTCTCATCACGAAGTGTGCATACATAGTTTGAACGACTAAATAACATGTAGTGAATGCCAATTTCTCGTATTTTTTCAATACTTTTACCATTGAAATATAAAACTAAGGAAGCATAATTGTGAACAAAATCAACGCGAAATTCGGCTCCACACTTTACTACATTGACAAAATATCTCTAGTATTCGAACGAAAGAACACACATGCAAATAAGCCAATTACCTGCGCTTACCGCGTTTGCCTAACGCGTTGTATTCCGGCAAGCGCGATGATTAGTTCTCGGCGGGACAGCCTAATGCTAATTGGTCCGCACGCCTGCTGCAGTGCGAGATGCGTGGACGATGTTATGCATTGATTGTAAGAGGATAAGTTATAAAGTATCGTAATGCATATGCATATATAAGTCGGATTAATTAGTTGTAATTTAACTATACCACTCTATTATATTCATTTAAAAGTTTGTGATGTGCTTTTTGGATTAAAATATTTCTTTGTGTTATAATTGTAAGGATCTAAAATTAAGAAGTATTTTAATCAGTTTATGGTTTTTACATACGAATTATAGAGTGATGGGTCGCGTTAAGGTCATATCAGAGGGCGAACCACAAGCTCTTAAAACAATATTATTATAACCTTATTTGACTTTTGTTTTTCTTTGACATCCGACGTCAAAACGGGACAAAAGACGAATAAGGTTATTTTAACCTTGTTTTAAGAGCTTGTGGTAGGCCCCCAGGAGATACGTGAATGGTGTTATGAAAAATAAGTAAGCTTGTTCATGTGTTTACTTTTTATTTTTTGTAAGCTATGTGGCACCTTTGAAAGTAAAAAAAGTGTATGATGTGTGATCAGTAGCGAATATTGCAGAACTCTAGAACTCTAGACTGCTTGCTGTGTGCACAATAGTCAACACGGAATGCAGAACTCGGAACTCTAGAACTCTTTTCAGTGGAATCGGCGCCTAAAGTGTCACGTTTCCGAGATATTTGGAGGTAAAGATCGCCATATAAGAATAACGACAATCATTAAAAATGAACTTATTACGTGTTTATATGCATTGAATTGTATTTAAATAATAGTACCCAGGTTGATTTAACGGATAAACGTTGAGACGTGACGCTGGTCTGGGCATTCAATTTTTTTTAACAGATAGTAAATTATCTAAGAAGTCTTTCTGCAAAGTCATTTCTTGAAGCAACCTCATAGTTTGTATTGAAATTTGTTAATACAATCACAATTTTGCGACTTTTGACATGACAGTTGCGTTTCTTTAGGAAAAAGTGTAGTCCATACAGCCAAATGAGATGAGTTTTAAATGTATTTATATTGAAATTCAACTTTGATAGGTTTTTTTTTATCCAAACTTATTTTTTATGTATAAAAAACTGCAATTATACATTTTACAAGAAAAATCGTAGGTTCAAACGGTTCAAAAACCAACTCAGCGCACCCCCACTCTTTGTAGTCTTGTGGTCACTACCCCTAGAGTGTATATAAAAAGCCGGCGGCGCGGAGGGAGAGCAGGCATAGGCGACCAGCAAGCATCCCTCCCCGTACCCCCTCGCATACCCCCCCTCCCCCCTACCCCACGTCCCGTCTTGGAAAGTTTTACCGATTTAACTATTTATTTGGATATTACCTCCAAATATCTCGGAAACGTGACACTTTAGGCCACCATATTGGTTAACATTTTTTGTTTGTATAAGTGTCCTCTACCCATATACATAAGTAACACCGTGCGCCGCAACATTGAAAAAAAAACTAAAATGGCGGCTGGCACGCTATGCCACAAAGGTTCTATCCTCTTTATAATTATAGGTACTAGTGCATAACAGTTTAAGTGAAATATCAAAACGTGTTAAATAAATACGCATGTTGCGTTCATGTTGCATAACACTTTCCAGAGTCACAAGTATAGGATTTCAAAATGTTTATTTACTCACATATGAAAAGTGATTCCAGCATTCTTCATATCTGTATGGCTTCTACACCACTTAACAACACATGACGGCATATTTGCACAATGTAAACAACGCAAAACACAATAATAATCACAGTTCTAAGTCCGTCGCGACACGAACGCATCGACTCAATGATACCGGCGAACTGTCAGCGCGATGAGTCTCTCTTTTTTGGCAACGCCCACCGCGGTTCGGTTTGCGTGGAATGATTTTTGAGCTCGAGTTACATTTCTTTAGTTTTATATTTCAATGACTTTTACCGAGAACAAATAACAAGGAATCCATATCGGCATTTCATCTGACTGTAAATCAACTAGTGAATACATCTTGCTGAGTTTCTTGCTGGATTCTTCTCAGTTGAAGCCCGAGTTCCGAACCGGTGGTAACTTCAGTAAATGTGACCTTCATAAGTGGCATTCTGGGGCCTAAATTGCTTCGAATGGCTTTGACTTTGATCTATATGGAAACTGGTGATGCTTTGGATTTGACTTTGTGTATGGTGTGGTATGCAGGTGGTAGCGTACGTGGAGGACGTGCTGTGCGAGCGCGTGGAGGGCGACAGCGGCGCGGGCCGCCAGCTGCTGGAGCTGGTGAGCGCGCTGCCCAACCTCGCCGCCGACACCTTCGCCGCCAACTTCGCCTCCAGCGTCAAGGACCTGCTCATGGTACGCACACACATACTATATCAACACCACCGCACATACTATATCAGCAGCATACATACTATATCAACACCAGCGCACATACTATACCAACAGCAGCACACATAATATACCAACAGCAGCATACATACTATACTTCTGTCCTATTGTCGTAGACCAAATTTTAACTCATTTTGAATAACTAGCAACCCCTAAACCAAGTAATTTTGTTTTCCTTTTTCTATGATCTACGATTGGCTCTTTGGCTATAGTCTGTAGTGATCCATGATTTTGCGATTTGTCCGCTATATCAGTGACCCCAGTCCAGAGCGAACATGCTGTTACTCAATTAAGTAACAACTCCCACCACCTGATTCCCAACCACTTATAAGCACCACAAATGAGATTTGGGCGCCGAAGACTCGCCCTGGCATTCATACTTGGTGCTATGGTCCCGAGTTAGGTGTAAGCTGCAGGTTGTTTTGGACCGTACCGTTATATTGCCCAGAGAGGATGACCCACAAAAGTGTAGTTTGTGGATCCTACACCTGACACTAGCTGTGCAGACTTATGCGTACCCGTTGAAATTGTTTTTGAATAATCTATTTATCCAGTAAACATCAAGCGGCTATAGGACTATTATATAGCACTGTTATTATTTTCCTTCCAGGTGGTGACTCTAGCACAGCTGATCAAGACTCAACTGCAACTGAACGAGAAGCTGACACTCCTCACCTCGCAGTAGAAGTCCAGTCACAAGTTATCACATACCTACCAACTATTACCATACACCAGAGAAAATATAAACTGTACAGTTGACGTATCATATGATTTCACCTGTATTAAGTCGAAAGAAATAAAAATACGTTTTTTTTTTCATTGTAATATTTTATTTGTAACAATTAACCTGAGAAATGGTATAAAAATATAGATTGGCTTTACAATTTAACAACATTTAGATTTTCCTTGCGTCAGTATCGTAAATTTCCTTAGGCACTGAGGAAATAGGTACATTAGAAAGGACACTGGGGAAGCTTTATAAGTTTTATTTATTTATTTAATGGTTTGCCAGAAGGTTTACATTAAACTACAGGAATTATATAATCTTGATACCACTGAAATATAGATTTAGTTTGTTTTAAAACATCTACCTCTATTAGGGGTCAGATTTGACATTTAATATAAGCATTTTTCAAAACATCCATTTGAATAGTTTCACTTTATTACTTTGAGTCGGGGTGATGTAGATTGTGTCCACTAGTGTTCATATGTGCGGACATAGCTTGGCTTGCTTGTGACATCGCCAGATCCAATCGGGCGACACGCAGCGTGCTTCACCGCTTTCCATCAGCTTGTCCACGCTCACCACGTAGTCTGCATCCGAATCCATCGAGGGACCCTAAACATAACAATCGTTATCACAAACACCTCATATACGTCAAGTATGAGGCTCTTCACACATGCATTTGAATGTTGGTTTCGTGGTTTTCGCAAAATGTTTGGTCACCGAAAAAATATCTGGTGGATTTGTATACTATATCGCTAAATATTTTTTGCCGCGAGGTCATTTCCAGGTTATGCATCTACTCTTGTGACAAATTTCATCACAATTGGTTATTCCGTTGAGGCGTGATTTTATGTTTATGATATGAGGACTCTTTGAGGTGTGGGCACCAATGATTTGTTGAGAGTGGTGCAGCTAACCTCCAGCACTAGTCCCCCGTAGGCGCGCACGTACCGCGCCACCAGGTCGCGCGAGAACTCTCCGCGCGCCACGTCCGCGCTGATCACGAACGTGAACCCCTCGAAGAAATCGGGGAGCGCCGCCTCCGGGTCGATCACCTGTTGTCATTTATTTATTGCTGTTTTATTATTCATCAAATCAAAATAGTATACTAATCATAATAGCCGTATTTATATACTCTGAGATAATAGTATTTTTCAACACACTCGCTCGTAAAGTGACATTTATTGCAAAGTAAAGTCTGTTTTTTTCTCGCAAGTGTGTTGAAAAACGTCGTATGCCACGCGTGTGCATTGATTATTACACTCTCGACTCCCTTATCGCGTTCGCTTGCGGTTTAATACCGCCTGGGGGGCTAAAAAGGAAGGAAACGCCGAATCGGATTGAGTTCCCATTAGGAATTGAATTACAAATCGTAAAATGGTCACTTAGTAGGCAATTCAGGATATGATCTCAATACGATTCTAATTCTGCAATTCATTTTTTTGACTGTTTTCTATGGAGATTCGTAAAATGGCTCACTAAATAGGAATTGCTTTTGTGTCAAACAGTAGAATCATAAGAGGATACCGAGGAGCAACTTATTACAATTCAATTTAGAGATTTTGTTGAAAATCAATGAATAATGAGGGAATTTCGAGGTTTTTCTAACACCCATAAACCATTTTATGGAATGTTAAAAGCTATTGGCTACCTATAAAGTTCTTTTACCATCAATTTTGTGATAACCTAACATAGTACTATCGTAATTTTTACATGATTAATATTATACTATTTTTCCACCCAGAAACCCCTTTTATCCCCATAGGGGTTGAATTTCGAAAACACCTTAGTAGTTACTATGTTATAAGAAACATGTGGGCAAAAGTTCAAGTATCTCTGTTCTCTGCGGTTTAAGCTGTGCGTGCATCTGTCATGCGACTGCATGCTACATGCAACTGACTAGTTTCTTATACATTTGATTTTTTATAAAAAATAGAACTAATAATAACATAAAGCTTTAAGATCTGCAGCTTAAATTTTGATAGAATAAGCTTTAGGGTTTTGAGGAATTATATCCGCAGATCTACTTTCTATCAACGGTATTACTAGAGTATATATATATATCTGTGTTGGTATATATTGCCGAAGACTAGTCACAGTGACACAAAGAGATACACATAGGGGTGCGTGTTTGTTTAGGGTAAATAAAAGACAAAAGTAAATAAATCAGCGTAACTTTTATTACAGTATTATCAACTTATAGTTTAGTGTAGGTATTGTTACGGCATGATAGTAATGCCAACTCCCAAATTCTCTGTGGTCCTTTCCCCATCATATTAGCAGCATGATGATGACAGATTCCATAGTAATTATAATATAAATGTCCTTTTGGTAATCCCATGTACAATTATCTTTATCTTCGGGTAATTTATAACCTGAAAGTAATATTATTTGTTGATTATATTACTGTTTCACATCATGAATAGTAGGTATCATCTACCTAACCTACCACCTATCTAACAAGGGAAAGTTAATAATGGTCTTAGTTATGCACTTTACATGCATTGCATGTTTCATATAAAAAAATCCTAGTTTCTGTTGAACATATTATTTGGGGCTTATAATTCAATAATTTATGGTATAAATAGAAATAATAATATACTCTTATGTTGAGATTAGGTTGAGAATATGCTACATTATGCTGTTATTGATGATATTTACGAACTCACTCTCATAAAACTAGAAACTTCAACATGGAACTCTGGTGAAATGTCCTCATAATGATTTATCATGTATAGAGGATATTTATGCAATTACTCCTTTGTCTTCGCAAATACTCGGCTTTTTTTAGTTAAAAAGTCTTCATAACGAACGAACGAAATGTTTCTTCTTGTTATTTGTACTACACAGAAATTTTCTTCCCTGCACATTTCACGTGATTGTTTATTCATAATAATCCATTATTTAGACTAAATAATGACGGAATTTATCTTATTTAAAGAAATATTAGTATTATTTACTACCTATACGTAGGTAAAAAGGTTAAAATATATAACTTAGTGACATCGACCGACCATAGACTAGCAAACTTATTATTACCAGTCGAAGCTGAAAATATTTTCTTAATCATTTATAAATTCCCATTTTAGATACGTAATTGCAGTTTTACAAACGTTTTATAGTTACTAATGTTTAAGATCATAATTTTAATACGTGAATTCTCTATTAGTTCTTTCTTACGACTTAAAAATGATAATAGAAAAACTTACCGGTAAATTACGGTTTTTTATTTTTGGTGTTGTAACATTAATATCAAATTAGAATCAGCTAATGAATTGAATTGCATGAAATTAGTGACCATTTTACCAAAATTTATAGGAATTGCGTCAGATCTGCTGGGAATTCGGGAAATGAATTCCTTTCAGCAATATTGCGTAACTCTACGTTTTTAGGGCGGCTGGAGTGTTAACACATACAAACACTCAACTCACATACACACCCACACACACCCCCTCATACACACACAAACACACACACTGCTTATGCGCAAGTATGTTATTATAACAAAAATTTTTAATTACTATTATTATTGCATTATAACATAAATTTTAAACTCGATCCTATTGCATAGGAGAAGGTACTGGCTACTGTAATACAGGTTTAGACCTAGCTCAGAAGTCAGGGACTTCGTTTTAATTATGTTCATTTTATTTATGTGAATAAAGATTATTATTATTAATAATCAATTTTGCACACATGTATCATAATGTACTATTAGATTTATGCGACAGTTAGATATTAGAGACATGAACAGTAAAAATACCTCGGTTGCGCCTGGTCCGGCGCCAGGCGTGTCGTCGTGTTCGGTGACGTCAGAGTCGTCGTCATCAAGCGTGACGTGCGCCCGCACGCGCTCGTCGCGCACGAACACCACGTCCGACTCGACAGACAAGGACGGCGCATCGTCGCCGCCCCCCGCGCCCGCAACCGCACCCGCGGTGACGTCACCAGCGGCCGGGGACGGCGAGCGGACACGACGCTTTTTCTTTTGAAGTACTCTCTGTATCTCATCGTCGGTGTCGCATTCTGAACATTATAAATGAAATATATCAGTGTAATGCGATTAATGCTAAAAATATCTCAGTACCTACCAGAAAAATAGACAGGCAATAAAAAAATCGTCGCAAGATCCCAGCGATAAAGAAAATTTACGACGAGATAATAATAAATTGGTCTGGTATAATACGATGATTTATTAGCGTATTATTTAATCGGACCTCTCGTTGGTGATAAATTTCATAACATATTTTTAGTTTAGTGATTGA
>OX596257.1:139410-160298 GCA_951394255.1 Polyploca ridens | reverse complement strand
GGATATATATGAATACTCCACAGCTCCACAGACTTAGTAGAGTTGCTAACGCAATGGAATACTCACTCTGTGATCCTGCTTGGCAAGTGGCAACACTGGACAGTCAGTCGAACAAAATAATTTGTGATGGAATGTTGTTTGTGATGTTGATTTGAAAACTTTATACGTTATAAAAAGCTTTTGTGTGTTTTTATACATTTACCGTATTAATTTATTGCCAATGTTGAGTCAGTACCTAAGTAGTTTAACGGATACCCATTAATACTAAATGAGAAGTTAACGTAATAGTGTTATTTTGGGAATTTGCCAACGTCTATTAGAATAACAAATATTTCATTCATCGAATCGAAAGCTCCTAGTGGTGGTATTCGCGGCGGGAAGATTCGTAAACTAATATGGAGTGATCAGTGTGGTGGTCGTGACTCGGTGTGTGTGGAGTGATGGTGCGGTTGTGAGCGGCGAGACCCCGGCACCCGGCAGCATGTCGGGCGCGGCGACGCCGACCGCGACCGAGCCGCCGGCCGCGGCCGAGCTGGACGACCGCGACATGGAGCCGCGCACGCCCATGAAGCGGCTCGGCTCTACCAGGAAGCTGGCCGCCTTCAATAGTGAGTTATATTGAATATACATACCATTCACCAGAAGCACTCAAAAATTTGCGAGTTGTCTCGAGATGATTCATTAATTGCATTATTGATTCTTCTGTTTTATTTTAGTTCCATACCATTGACAAAATATAAACAAAACTTTGTTCACACCAACAACCCTAAAGAGGTAGACAGAGATCTCAGTAGGTACTTACTGAGACCCACGTTTTATTGAAGACATTTAAAGTCTATGTACCTAACATTACACATTTAAGCACATTGCCATGTGCGATACAGGTAATCAGTTTAGCAACATAAATAAATACAATAGGCTGGCCCGCAGCAGAAACCTTTGGGTCAACTTGATGTTCATAAGTCTGTTCATGCCCATCCATTGAGACCCTTTTTCACAGAAATAACTAAAAGAAATTAATTTCAATCAGTATTAAGATTATGTATGTGCTAGCCCAAGTCTAACAAAAAGCGTATATTTCTACAATGATCGTCAAAACATGTTGGGCACCACATTAGCAGCTTACTAACTACTAAAATAAAACAGCAGATAATATATCAGTATTTGTAAATAAATGCATTTCAAATAATTTATTTATTCAAACTTATGTTTTTATAAATGCAAATAATGAATAACATTCAATTGCAATGTTCAATCATACTCAAACTCTGTAAATATTATACCTAATTATATGTATTTATACACCTCTATGTTGAGCTGTCATCTTTAATTTCCTTCCAGTTCATTTGCCATTGAATATTTTAAGTAGTTGCTTTGCTTATCAGCTTGGACATGCGGGTTTGGCTTCTCTTGCTGGCTGACATTATAAAGCCTGTATCAACAGTTACAAATTGTCAACATTATTATCTTTGATGTTGTGTGTTTGCTGTGTGTTCCCTAATTTAATATTCTTCATATACATTATATTTTATGTACCCGCTTCTTTCAAATAATTAATAAGCTGTTATTTTTGGCTACCGTGATAACTTGAGATTGTGAAGGTGATAGCATGTGAAGCAGGTAAACCATAAGATTGCATGCGGCATGGCCTGGTGGTGTGGTTGTACAACAAGTATCAAGCAAGCACTGAAAGAAACGAAAAGGAGTTAGTATATATACTTATTCGGCACAACATTCATAACCTTTAAAAACAATGTTGAGTCAAGGCAAAATAAAGAAAATGTAATGTAATAAATTTGTTATTACTTTACCTATTTTCCTCCTGCAATGAAGCTTTGTAATTTGCATGTTTGTTGTGTGGGTGTGATGAGGTTCTTTGTATGCTTTTTGAGGACATCCTTCCATGTTTGCACCATTGTCGTTGTGCAAACATTTGTTTTTTTTTTTTAGTAAAAACCAATTTAAAAGTGTGTGCATGCGTGTGGACGGCGAGATGGTAGTTCGCGCAGGCCCGAAAGCATGGTTTGTGCAATCTATGACTTGTTGAAGACTGGCCTGCGCAGTTTTGATTTGCACAGTTTTGACTTGAGCGTGTGGACGGTCATTCAAGCCAGACTTCAGTCTGGCAAAATTGTTTTCGACAACACAACTATGTCAAAATGACAAAATACTATGAGGATAATTCTAAGCTATGAGGTTTCATCAGTCCAGGTTGGACGTAGGTACTTACCTGCATGTTTTGTACAGTCATGTGTACAGTTTTGGGACTGCGCGTGAAAGACGGAGCCGGGCTTTTAGTTATATAAAGTATTCTACGGCAGTAGGTATTTACGGGAAATGTTTCGATGCTCTAACCGCTAGGTATATACTATTGTTTGTCCTGTTAACCTCAGGTACATGTGCTAGTGTCTCTGCTAACTAACTTATTTATCCTTGTATTATTTTAAAATGATATGTCTGTCCGTCTGTCCAATAATATGCTTATAGCTCGAGAAATAATGCCAGAAGAATAACTTCACTGAAGTTGGCAAGACCATTTTATCGTAGAGTGAATATGACGATATGTACCTATTAAAGTTCTATTCATTATTCTATGGTAAAAATTTCCCGTTTTGCCACGAATAGGTATAGGGTAGAGGCACCAATAAATGAACGTTTAAGGGTTTTGTCCATCTTTAAATAGCTATAACTCAGTCATTTTATGACATAGGCGCTTGTGTTTTTTTTTCAATAATACCATAAATCCTTATTAATTGAAGGATTAAAGTAATTATATCCTACATCTTCAAATATTTTTTTTAAAATTGTAAATGTAGGAAAATTTAGGTTTTACCCCTATAGTTGAACACTGAGCCCTAATTATGAACGTTTTGTACCCAAAAGTTGAACTAACATTTGAATAGGAGTAGATTCCATATTAGTTCGTTCATTTAATGGATTAATGAACCATAAAATGAACGAATAATATTCTAAGTGAATATTATTCGTTCAACTTGAGGCAATTATACCCAAAGGTTGAACGAATAAAATGTGAACCGTTCAAATTTCGACCACCGATCTTAATGGTGATTCTATAGGAAAGTTAGGTTTAACATAATCAAAAACTCTAAAATAATTTGTTCAACTTTTGGTAACTAAGTTCATAAATTTAATAAAATTCATTTGAGTATTTTTGTTTTTGTGTTTAATCGTTAACTTAAAGATTTTAATGGGTATAAAAATTAGACCTTTTTCCATTAGTTGAACGCCGTTCATCTATTGGATCAAGTGAACAAAATTGAATCCATTACTTGAACAGTAAATTTCTCTAAAAAACGGTAAATAATGTAATAATATTTATTAAGTTATTGAAAGCAGAATATATCAAGATTTTATTCCAACCAAAACTGCTCTAATATGACATTAATTCTTTCTATACGCTGACAATGTTCTTAAATTTGGAGGGACTTACCGTTAGAAGGTTTCCATATAAAACCGATTTTTGGCGGGTACCGAACACATAAAAAATTCACCGCAAGCGCGTCTGGGCTGTCATTGTCAATGTTGTTAAGGAATATGGAAGAAAAAATATTGCCTTATGGGGAAAAAAATATTGCAAACATGTAAATTTAGGGATTATATTATATTTCTTTAATTTTCGGTCGATCGTTCATCTATTGGGGGTCGGTCATCTTTTGGTGCCACTACCCTAGTTTGTTTAAAAGCTTGTGACTTTAGCAGGTCCATAAGCGTACACGGCGGAATTCGCAAAGATTAGGCGAATTTGCTGGTATTGTATGTCTGCGAGCTCCTTTTCGCCATATAATGGTTAAGGTCCTGCAATGTTCACGTGAAGTAAGCTGGACCACGTGTTTTTTATATTGTCGAGACAAACTTATGGTTCGGAAGGGTGCTTTAATGCATTAGTAATGTTTATTAAATTACAATCTTGGAATATTCCACTTTAATCTGTTTTTATACATCATAAGTTACTCAAACCTCAATTGTAGAGAACGATAATAAATCTGTGCAAGTACGGACGATACTGGTCACGCAGAGTTAATGGACTCATTTATAATCGGACTAACAGTATAGTGCCGGTATGTGATGCGGTGGGCCCTATTGTCTTAAGAGGCAATTTATATATTTCCTTCGTGGAGATGTAGTAAGTAATGATGTAATTTAATGTTTGTAAGTGGCCCAGCGTCACGCGAGCGCTGATCATTGAGGACTTCCTCCCCGGGCGCGGGCGGTGGTCGGCGCCCACGCACCCCGCCTGACCCACCTCCAGCCAGGGTTCATCTAGCGATGCCCTTTATCTTTGTTTTTATTTGTAGTTTGGTGCTCTCGTTACAAAAGTTATGTGTAGCTATACAACGCTGCTGATGCGTTACTAGCTCCCTACCTTATTGTCTTAAGTGGACTCAATTCGTCATACTTTTCATACAAAACCTCTGTACTTATTATAGCTTTGTTAAACATTTTTCGTTAGATGTTTTGAACAAATTAGTATCTTGTGCGGTATATCTAGCCGTGTATCTAGGCGTAATTTAAAAAAAGTGTGAAACAAATTCAGTCAAAGCCTCCGAAAAACAGCGTTTTTGCCTGAACATTGGCCATATCTAATGTACCTATAAATTGTAAAAGTAAAGAAAACATTTAGATACCAGGCTTGCAGATGTATTGGAGATTCTAAATAACTAAACTTTTTTTCACAAACTTGTAAGATTTTTTCACAAGAAGTATACTCCTGGAACAAGTTTTATGAATGCGAAATCATGAATGACGACCTAGCGAAGCAGCCGCGAGTGATCAGCGGAATTTACCGACTGATAACCGACGGCCCTGATGCTGTCTCTCTTTTTTCGCAGTCAAACATTACGTTGGATGAAACAACAAGCTTTTAGACTATGCTTGCATTGAAGTTGCGCCGGCCACAGAGGGCCACCTTAACGTCTGAGACAACAGACAACAACAGGGTCTGAGGTTCCCTCTACAGCTCCCAGTACACGTTGGGCGCGCTCGGTCAACGGATATATAGGGCCTTTTTTAAAACGAGGAACACCAGTGTGGCAACAGCCAAATACATACATGCATCATTAGTCCATACATTAATTTTGCACACAACACTACTAGTATTTATGTGGGTTATAAAATAACATATGAAGTTTACTAAATAACTCTGCTTGTGTATCAAAATCAGCAAGAACAGAACAAATGTAATAATCAGGTAGCTAGCTGGTAATAAAGCATTGTCTGTGGTCTTAAACCTTCATAGAACGACACCGATGACATGTATCGAACAATGAGACAAAGACCTTTGACACACATATAAGGCTCTCATTTCCGCCCGGTTACAATGATTAACGAACTCCAGCCATAAACTGCTTTCAATAAAAATAATTTCAAAAGATTATTTTTAAAGGAAAACATGTTCTGTTCAGCATTTTGAAATTATGGAGTACTGGCTGTTAGAGACATGCTGCACATTGCAGATTTTGTTACCAAGCTGAACCCCTCCAGGCGTTCATTCGCCCGTCCCTGTGCAGTGTGCACTGTGCGGTGTCCGGCGCTCATGCAGTCCTTGCTATAAATGAAGTGTAACAAATTCATGGCGCCCCAGCGCCGTTCTCAGTGCCATTATACATTTGTAATGAGGGTGAATTGATGTGAATACCTATTTCGAACGCGATGAGTCAAAGCGACAGCGGCGAGTTGCTCGATATCCTTTATTACACGCCAATATTAGCCGGTAACGTTTATTTGTACCTATGTAAGTAATTCCTATATTAGGTGATTAGGTTCTCATATTGTTTGTGAACAAGTCGGGACTGTAGTATGTGGTACATTTTGTAAATGCCGGATTAGGTTAGTCGCTACCTACCTAGTGAATTAGTCGGTCCACGAGAGTTGAGACACTCGAAGCAATGAAGCCGCCCCAACCCAAACCAATGAGCTTCGCTCGGCGTGTTGTGTGTGACTTGTAGTGGTGTTGTAAAATAATAGGTACTGTTGGTTGATGCACTCAGTCAGTGACCGGATTGTTACCTATTGTTTATTAGTTAATTATCCTTAACGTGCCTTACACACAGGCAATGTGTAGGTATTATTCGTGTCCTATTTTAAGTTTATCGACTTCTAACCAAATTAATAGACCTAATTTAATTTATTTGCTTATTAATGGTGCTAATTCTGTTGTTTATAAACTAAACCAATTTAGTCTCACTAGGTATATCTCTTGCATCAGCATGGAATTCCATTCAACGGGTTTATAATATTAACTACTAAACGTCCACCCGCGCTTTCACCGCGCGTTCACAGGATAAAAAGTACTGTATGTCCTATTCCAAGAACTAACGTAACTAAGTAGTACCTATATAGGTATCAAACATACACATATACTAAATATATTATATAAATAATTAATTTCCTCATCAGTAAATAGAAATATAAAGAAATAATCAAACTACGTCTACGAAATGTCAATATCATGCTGCTGCTTCAAATCCAAAATGGTGATTTCTGGAAAAATGATTATTTAAATGTCGAACATAGACTTTCACATTTGTAATATTATAGGATAGGAAAGGATATATAAGTATAGGAATATTCTTTATCACGGTACCGAACTGAACCAGCGTTGCCAGATTTTTTTTCGGGCAAATCGGGATTTTGTTACCTCTTGAGTAAAATAAGTGGGATTCTATCGCCGAAAGCGGGACATACCTACAAATTTTATTTAGTCAAGTTTGTTTTGGCCGGTTTTTGCCAAGTGCGAGTCCCACTCGCATACCGAGGGTTCCATAGAAACTTGTATTTAAATAGTAAATTAATCACGGGAATCGAGTCTCGAAGATTTTTCATCTTTTTTCGATTGTTCTAATATAATGGCCTGTTTTTTTTTGTGTTGTAACTACAAAACCCTTTCCGGATTTCTTCCTTTACTTGTGCTACATGGAATTTCTTCATGCCAAATTTTATGATTCTTGGTCAACGGGAAGTACCCTATAAGTTTTGATTCCCTTGCGAGCTTCAAAATATGCGGCATATACGGCCGTATCTTTTGATTGCGTTGACTTAGAAGTTTGATTTTATGTCACAGTGACATTTAGGGCACTTTGGGTTCTCCACACCACTGCCACAGATGACTAAATAGTTAATACGTAACCAACCACAGCGGTGTTTAAGACGCATCACGAAAAAGCTGGTGCCATTTCTGTGCAGTGGTGTCTTTATTCCCACTTCTACACTTAAAAATACTAAAACTACAATTAGTCGAGTAGTAGACAACACGCGAGTGTGGACGATTTTTACATAGTATACATTTATTTAATTACGTTATTTTATTGCCTAATATCCCTTTCAGGCCCAAATTATTTTTTTCAAAATTTCTGTTTTTATTTCGCGGCATTAGGAAGGAGGTTAAGTAAAGTTTCCATGAAAATTATTAAAAAAAATCCAAAATACCCCTTCAGTCAGTAACTACCCCCACACGATTGTGACGTTTGGGCTTTAAGTTTACTAGTGCACAATCGTGACGTTGTTGGGTTTTTGACTTCTAAGGTGATCGTAACAACAGAAAAAAGATAGAATTAAGAAAAATATCATTTATTTATAAAAGTTACATATAACATGAGATCAAACATAATATTCTTCTAGATCAGTCTCCACGGTTGCTATAATCAGGCTTACTTAGTAGTATTGCAAGCTATTATTTTTTATGATAAGCAGCAAAACAGTTTTGTTTCCACGTAAGGCACGTCAAACTTATCACATCTAATCTTTGAATGGCTCTTACATCTTTCCATTCTACATGCGCGAGGATTTTGAATGCCTTCAAAGCTTGGGACGTGGTAATAGCCATCGTACCTTTCAGCTTGAGAGGTTTGATTTGATCTCCTAAACTTTGGTGTATTTGGCTCTAGATTTTCGACAGCCCCGTCGCGTCTTCATCATCACTTTTGGTCCTTCTTCGGCGAATAGGTGTGTTGGTAAGTCCATCAGCCACTGGTAGTACTTCTAGCAAGTCCATCACTTTGTTGCTTGGGATTTCAGCTGCTAAAGATCTGTCGCCTATCAGAGTGTTAGCATCTCTGTAGACTTCAAAATCTATCATGACACCTTCATGAGTGGTGGCCACGAAAATTTTTAGACCTTGGGGTCAAGGTTTTATTATAATCACTTGTCGCAGCCCACGTGGACAAACAACGCAGAAGGGGAGCATTTGTTCGTCGATGGAAAAATATTCCGGCTGTCTTTCGAGGCGATCACAAGCTTTCTTTACGGGGTCGAGTATCAGCTGGACCTTCCAGGAGGAGGTCGTGTAGGTGGGAGCGGTATTAGGGATGGCATCGTTGGAATTTCATCGGCCGCAGTCCTTTGGGGAGGCAATTCTTTGTCACTATTTAGTCCTCAACCTCGGAATCGTTGGCATCTCAAGCAGATTTAAAACTAAATCACTTGTAAGCTCAATTACTGCCAAAAATAAAAATTATAGCAAATAAATACAACAAATAACAATCAATACCTGACATTATCTAAAGTGGAGATAGACCTGAACGTCACTATCGTGACAATTTAGTTTCAAGGTGAAATTTTGTTTGTTAAGTCATACGTCTTTCCAGTAAAAACATGTTAAATCGGTGAATCATGATTACGGTTACTAAATAACAAAGAAAACTAGACTTCTTAATTAAAAACTGTACAAAAAATCATTACTTACGAGTACCACCTGCGGCGCAGAAAAATGCCACCATCTTTGTCGCCTCACCTATGCCAACTGACCAGTTAAACGCGCGAAAATTATTATTTACTAGAACGCGTAATTCATGCACGAACGTGTGGTGTCGGTCTCGCTTTACAAAGTTGATAAGGCGCGGCGCGAGATTTTTTTAAATTAATGTGCACGATCGTTTTTGACAGGCCTGAAAGGGATATGTAGTGTGCCCATATGGCACTTGCGTTAGCTGGGTAGGTCCTGGCGGCGCTTGTAAAGCTTAGAACACATACCTACATATGCGGTACATACATGTGGCGCACAAATGGCGGGCTTCATGAGGTCCCTCACCCCTCGCCCCCGGCTCCGTCTTCCCCTGCACTTCCGATATCCAATCCACTCTACTCCGTCGGACAACTGTTACACACAGTGACAGGCAACTTCTGTTTAAATCGGACAGACAGCGGAGAGACGCTTGATTCTGTTTCTGCTACCACGCTGTGTCTCCTTTTGATTGTATGAATTACGCATACAGGCAGGTACGTAAGTATTGCAGCTTCGGTTTTAAATTGTAATATAATGTAGGTACACACGGCAACACATCAAGCTATACATTTCCAGTATAAGCTGATCTCGCATTGTATAGGATTTCCCTGCAATGAGAGGTCAGCTTATATTGGAAATGTATAGCTTGATCTGTAGCCGTGCGTACGATCGTTATGTGACTGTCACACTTGAAACTCAAATGAGTAATTACTTACCTATTATTATAATAGCCAAGCGCAAGCAGACTTATTAGCATATTGATTAGTTCAGGGTAAATGATAAGTAGACTCTGGCAGACCCCTAATGCAGTAGACGGCCATTACCGCTTGGAATAATAGACGCGCGCCTGTGTTCGCCATTTGAATAATTACCACAGCTTTAGTGCTATTGTTTGGTTCGGGTGACAAAGTGACTGGAAAACGATGTCTAACCGAACCGTGTAGGTAACTAATTGGATAATTTAACCTGATGGCTGAGAGACGTATCTAGTTCTGTAATGCGACGGATTATTGAGATGTAAACTAGGTACATAATATGTATGAATATACAATACAATACAATACAAAATTCTTTATTATTTACACAAAAAACACACAATATAAAAATAACAAAACAAAAATAAAGTGTAAACAATTCAGGCGGCCTTATCGCTGAAGCGATTTCTTCCAGGCAACCTAGTATTATAGTTTGTGGCTAAATGCCCTTTAGCTTAACAAAAAGCCTACTTATTTAAAAGGATACGAATAATAATATACTGATACTGAGTGTAACGGAAAGGGTATATATTGGTGCCGATTCTGTTGTAAATCGCACTAAACTAATTTTAGTCACATCTCATCTCTTTCTTACGAACATGATTGAAAAGGGATAGAACATATTTTAAGTTGTCAAATTAATCTTTGCCGTCTTATTTTGCGTGTATTTAGGCGTAACCGCGATAGATGGCGACTAAAATTATATTGAAAACAAGCATTGGACTAATTTGACAGGACTAAATTTCTTACATCCTTTTCTTATGTTCTTTGTTAGAAAGAAACATATTGACATTAAAATTAGTTTAGTTGTGAACAACAGAATCAGGGCCAATATACATCCGATTCTATAGTCTGTACCAGATGTGACTTCATCTGGTACATACTCTATAAAAAGTTTCAGCTCAAAATAAATTACTCAAAAATTCAAACCAAATTTTTGCATTCAAGTTTATTGAATTAAAATCATACATAACCAACAGGCCACCGGTCACTGAGGGTCATTATCATTTTGCGTCCCTTGCTAATATTTAACTTCTGCGATCTGTGATTACTGTAATATCAACTTTTGTCCCGCTGCGCTAAACGAAAATGCCGCTTTCCGCCTCCGTCGAGGAGCAAAATAGTATCCACACCTTGGGCAGGAAATAAGAAAGCCTTAGATCACACGTAATTGTTGGCCGAGGCGAAGCAGAGGTCGACAAACATTCTTAATTTCCTGCCCTAGGTGAGTAATATACTATTCCATTACACCCTGTATACAATAATACATCAATGCATAAACATGACTTGGTAAAGATACCTTTGTTTATAACTAGCGAGACAGGTAATCGAAATTAGATCAAGTTTTTTTTATTGTAGTAACAAGTTAAAAATATCCGACGAAGGTCATTTCGTGGAGTTTATTTTGACTTTTGAGTAGTTAATGCTTCACGAGGCATTGATTTAATGTTGTGAATGGATTAGACAGAGCTTCCAGTGTGTGACGCGATGCCCCACGCCATAGAGTTGGTGCGGGCGGGTGGTGTGGCTGTCGCGTGAATCAGAGGCGGGCGGCGCCGGCGTGCTATATTTAGCCGCCCGCGCCCGCGCCCGCCTCAACGGAGCCGCGTCTCACGCCGCCTCCCGTGCTCTTTGTAGCACTCACTTATACAGCAACACACCGCTCGTGCATCGACCGACCTACCATAATGCAGTTGGTCCTTCGCATCAAACACTTCTACGCCTTTGTTCCCCTTTATTCCCGATATCTGCGTAGGTGAGCCGGTTTTCCAGTGACGATTGACGTGACCACGCTCGGCCACCGGGGACCATTCCGACGAGGCGCACCCTCGCACTGAAGCTAATTAACTAACGACCCCGACTTGTCCTCGTCAAACATATCCTCAATAACAAAACTACACTATTGCCTAAAATATCTTCAATAATAATTATTTTAGGAGACACAGATGATAACATTCGGGTAACTTTACTACTTCAATATTAAATACCCATGTCGCGTCCGCCGTTCGCTTGTCAGTAGCTTGTAAAAAGTCCGTAAATTTGTCGAATTGTAACGAATTAGTAAGTTAAAATGACCATAACGTAAACTTATTTTAACCTTATAAAAGTTTTTTGTTTAAAATTTAATTTTTAATACAAGCTTTTTTTTTGTGACTTAACTTTTTGTTAACTGTACTTGCATTGTCATCCAATATACTAATGTATAACTAATATCAAGTCAATCCGACCGACCACTGGAAGTGGGTGAAATTCGACTACATGTATACATTGCAACTTGTAACGCGTGCCGCAAACAGAAGTACCTAAGGTACTTCTACAGAATACAGTGAACTTTGGTAATGATTGAGTTTATTGTATGGTCATAATATGCTGTTAAATGTGCCATTTACCAACGGGTGCCGATGACACTTGCTACTAGTGTTGCCAGGTGTCCCGATTTGCGCGGGACGTCCCGATTTTCAGGGGTCTGGTTATACGTCCCGATTAACCCTTGATCGGGACGCCAAATGTCCCGATTTTTCACCAACCTCATGAGTCTTTAGTATATTCGATATTTTGACAGGAAAAACGAAAATAACTAAGCTGTTACCACATAAAAATATTTTTGTTTTCAAATGATCACACCAAAATCAGACTTTCATGAAAAAAAGTAAAATTAATGATTATGAAAAATCAAATTTTGCAGCTGTCCCGATTTGTAACCCAAAATCCAGATTATTTTATCCTTACATTCCGAAATTTGACACACGGGACCTGGCAACACTACGTGCTACTGATCTTTTAAGTAGTTATTTTATTGATTGATGGGATGAGATTGAGGTAAAAATAATTTTATGGTTTGCTAGTCAGAAAGCAACAATGTTTATTGATTGCGGCATTAATGTATGTATACATTTTTAGAAGTTGCCTGTGAAAAGCCACAGTTGGCAACTCGGATTAATCGCGAGTGCGGATATTATAAATCGATCGCTTTGTTACTCGAGCGAGCTCCATCTCGGCTTTACGAAATTATTCCGGTTCGATCAGGTCGAGGGCGCAGCTGACCGGGAGATCGTTTACTTCGGTATGAAATCACGATTGGAGCGAATAACTATAAATCCGACCACTGTTTCGGGTCGAGAGAATTGTATCTAAATATATCCTGCTACAACGGAACGGAACTGTTTAGAATGTTTTAACAACGCAACGTTATCTGTTCGACACTGAACACTCTCACTCACGAATTGAAATTAAGATGCACACGAGACCCGCTTTATGTTGTTGGTCCTAGCGTCACACACAAATCTACGGCAACGCGAATTGATTTGTGATGTCGCGTCGCGTCGCGTGTGTTGTTCGTTGCGTTATCAATGAACTCTACGGGAGTTACTAACTTATCAGTGGTGTTGTTGTTACTATTGTTCACGCAGCCGGGCGGGATCCCATCGTGTATCTGTAATAGGAATTGGGAAGTCTTCTATACGTGTTAAATTAAAGTCACATTTATTCTAAAGAGGAATAATATAATAATTTAGCAAATGGAATTATATATATAATTTATATATAAATAGGGCTGTCATAACTTCTAGGAACCAATATGGGACACTTTCGATGTTCACAAACTAAACTAAGCATAAGCTAACAAGATGCATAAAGTAAAGCTGATCATTGTGAACGCGTGAGGGCAAGCCCATGAAGGGGGAGTTATGTCCAACAACATAAAATAAATA
Source organism: Polyploca ridens (assembly GCA_951394255.1). Classification (NCBI taxonomy): domain Eukaryota; kingdom Metazoa; phylum Arthropoda; class Insecta; order Lepidoptera; family Drepanidae; genus Polyploca; species Polyploca ridens. Next base: position 147,093 of record OX596257.1, on the reverse strand, counting down.
TATAAATATCCTAGAACATTCCTCACACACGGTCATCTGATGAAAAATTAAGCAGAGTTTGTACTATGGAAACTAGAATAACTAATATTAATACATTACTACTAATTTTTGTTTGTAAATACATACTTAATATACCTACATAATTACACCCAGACTCAGGACATACAGACATGTTTATGCATACGAATGCATCTCCTGTGTGGGAATCGAATCCACGACCTGCGGCGCGATAGGTGGAGTTTTAACCAACTGCGCCAACTGGCCCGTCAAGATATTATTATGATCAAAATGGTACTACCAAAGTCCGTGTATGTAGATCACGTTCAAAGTCAAAGTCAAAGCCATTTATTCAATTTAGGCCCCAGAAGGGCACTTATGAAGGTCAAATTTACTGAAGTTACCACCGGTTCGGAACTCGGCCTTCAACTGAGAAGAATCCGGCAAGAAACTCAGCAAGGTTACATTTTTTATATATTTTTTGGACAATCTGACTATGTTTGGCTTTTTTTTTCCAAATAATTAAAAATAAAAAAGATATACCTAAGCATAGATACAGACGAAGCGTTTATCTGCGAACCACCTGTCTATATTAGCTTACTATGTCGTGATATTTGGCGATAGTTTATAATTGATAATTTTATTAATCCATTATTTAATCTTCGGAAAAAAGCTTTCGCTAAAACACCAATTGAATAGGCATAATTAGCTAAAGAGACTGCACGGTTAGCATTCAACACTGGTGGAATGCCAATGTTTATTAAGTGCCAACACCTTTTGTAGGATTAACTTTACTGAATAAGTTCTGCTTCTATGAATTGCTAGTATTAAACTTGTTCGAATGCCTACAAAGAACTCGCCAGTTGACATGCGCAGGAAACTTATAGCCACTATTGTAGGTTATTGGTTAACTAGAGCTCTATGCTGCCTGACACAAAGTACTAATTGGAAGCACTCTGATTTCACTTATTCTTTTTACGATCAGCGCTCTCGTATACTTTTATGAAATACGTGGTAAGAAAAGAGTACCATTGAAATGCAGTGAGAGTTGAGACACAAGGGGCGCGTAAACAATAGATGCGATAACCGAGCGATATGGCATCGCGGCGCCGTGCGAGCGCTGAGCTTCCGGCGAGAGGTGCTCGCTGCAAGCTAATGAGCTATCCGTCTCTACATTATGTACGACAGGTAGCCACTCGGCGAACCAGCGCGGGAACTGATACACTATGTTTTTTATCAAAATACATAGTATGACCCATCTACTTCTAAATTATCGGTGTATCTGTGAATTCTGAGTTTTCAAAATAACTTAGATTTTATGGTATTTTTTTGTTTCACAATTAGATAATTAAAAGCGAAAGGGGCAGCTGAACCCCCCCACCCCCCACCACAGGGGTAAAAAATGCCAAATGCAAAGCAACCGAAGTTGTAAGTCGACTCACTAGACTTGCTTGACCTGTAGTTCCGTTCTTATTACAATCGCCGTAGGTAGAGGTGGTAAGACTCGCACTATAAACAAGTGTAAAAGCTTCAAGTGCTCTTGACTGTACAGTACAATTTATCCTTTTCACAACATGCCCCGCATCGGGCATCGGCTAGCGACGCCCTCAGACATTCCTATGTTTCCTAGCGATAAGAATTTGCCTTTTAATAAAAATGTTACTTACCTTTGAGAGAACTATTTGTATGAGATGTACGTGCGGCAAATCTACCTGCGTTACGTTATGTGGACGATCTATCCTTCGGCGATTTACCCGTCTGCGTCTGTGGCCATGAATGTAGAGAGGTTCGCGACAATCATGTGACATATCGACATAAAATATTTATGATCTAGGTATGTGCGTTCAATATGCAACCACCATGTAGGTAGTACCTATGGTATGGCTTGGGCATAAATATAGTACTCAAGGAAATCCTCGTAGCTGCACCTGACGTACGAGACACGTCCAGATTGTATCTAAGGTTCAAACATACTAATATGTAGCAATTTTATGGTTACAGGACAGGATGTTTTTTTTTCTAGCCAGTATGGATAGGTTTTGAACAAGTCAATTTATAAGAAAATTAAATTGACGGTAAAATTAATGACAACAATGTGTACCTACTTAAAATTGTTGACTTAAAATATGTCATAAAAAAAACGCTGAAAGGATGGTTCCTCGTTTCAGCTTTTTTCTGTAAGAGTAAGAACTGTAGTTCAGAGCCTACCCATATCGACTAGAAAAAAGCCTGTAGGTATCATCTTTACCAAAAAACAAAACCCGACTCCAAATGAGTTTGCACATGTTTGCACTAAAAAGCATAAATGTTTCGGGCAAATGCAGTGATCATTTCGGGCGGGCAGCGACGGCAGGTGCGCCGATTGAGAAGCGATTGTATTTTGAAGTGACCCGTCGGTTATAATAATCGAACGCTTACCCAGAAGAAACCTATTCACTCTGGCCTTGAAAGTCTCTAGATTGTAAGAGTCGGGAAACAGACGCCGTAAGGAAGTTCCACTCCCTTGCTGTACCCATTATAAATGACAAAACAACCAAAAGAAGCGTAATGAGTGACGTTCATTTTGTGTGAAATCTATTTCGCCAATTTCCCGCCACCGACAGTGGGCTCTGTTTGGCTCTCGGATTGCACGGTATTACCGCTCTAAGGGTAAGGGTTTTTCCTCTTTGATAATAATGCATACACCTATGGCATACACACATAGCCGAGTAGGTACTTGCGCAGAGACAGTGAATTTGAATGAGGTCCTGCGCTACTTGCGCCACCACCACCCCACCGCGCCGCCCGCGCGCCCGGCCGCGGCAGTCACCGCGCGACCGGTTCTGACCCGCCCCGCACACCGCACCTCCCACCCGGCTACCACCAACTTCGAAAAGCTGCAAAAACTATCACCTGATGATGCATGCACTCGACTTCTTATTTTGTCTTACCAGCTGTTGTGGCAGGTGCGGTGTGTATTGCCTTTACATAATTGGTATTTTTAAATTTTCTTGATCGCTTTGTTAATATTAATGCGTCAATACTTGATCTGATTCATATTATACAAATATGTAGGTAATAACTTAGTATGACTCAGTCACTCAGTCGACAAAATATCAATGATATTTTTTTTACACTACACTTGAATGAAGAAAGAAAATAAAATTCATGGCAAGTGGTGAATAACACAAAGAAACAACATAAAATCTGAACATAGAAAAAAAAATCATATCTGGGGGCACGGAAGTGCCCCCCGCCAAGACAGCGAAGCGGAAGGGCACTACCTACCTTTTCTCGAAGCGCTTCGTCGTTTTTTTGAACCCTCATAACTTGTGTTTGGATTATACCAGATAAACAAAATTCTCAGGATATGATGTCAATAGTGAACTTATTAAACGTATTAAGTTTCAATAACATAGCTGTTATACTTTAGATTTTATTGATATCTAAAAAACCCCGATTTCGTCACTGACTCACTGATGATCATCAAAACTCATAGGGTACTTCCTGAAGTCCTAGAAAGCTGAAATTTGGCATGTAAGCTTATAACTCTACATGCACTTACTCTACAAGCCCTAACTTCACAAACTCTACACCTTAGTCAAAATATGTGGCTTGGCCGTTTCGCTACCGTCAACTGGGAGTAAGGTGTAAAATGTATTCACTGTTCATTACTTTTTTGTTATTCAATAGTTTTTGTAGTAGTTGGCTCTACATGAGATCTGATAACTTTTTGACAGTAAGAGCCATATGTCTTGGCGGCTACATTTTACATAAAAATGTTTTTGGTGGGATTACATGTTTGCAAAACATGTTTACAAAACGTAGGTATTCCGGCATAACTTGGCTGCTCCCCCCCAGGGCGGTCGTGTATCCTATGAGGATTTACCCATGCAAATAAAAAAAGTACTTATAGCTGTAACTGCGAATTAATAAGGTAAATTGTTGTTTACAATAATTGTTCCCGAGCTTACCTATACATTACTAGCTGTCCCCCACGGTTTCACTCGCGTTCCCGGGATGAAAAGTAGCTTATGTCTTTCTGCATACCATAGACTATCTGCATGCCAAATTTCATCGCAATCGGTTCAGTGTTTAGGCGTGAAAGCGTAACAAACTCATATTTGCATTTATAATATTAGGTTGATGTAGTGGTTTGGCTTTGGTTGGTCCCACACACAATATTCCCGTGATAACCTTCGGCTTCGCTTCCAAAGTCCCGCGCCCGCAGCCGCCCCCCCCCCCCGCGCTGCCGCCCCGCCCTCCCCGCAGCGCCGCCCCTTTGTTATCGGGGTGAGATCGCATCCACTGCAGCTGCTTCTGAGTTCCGATATCATATTCATTATATTATGCTTTACTTATAAACGGTTGTTAGGTAATATATTGTGGAAAAACTTGTAGGACGCCAGCTCCATATAAATCGAAGTAATATATTTTTATTTGGATATGAACCAATAAAATTCCTACCTATCTATCCTATCTACCTATCCTACTATTAGGTACGCGCGCCCTATTATACTAACAATTGATGTAATTGTTATTTTTTTACCCGCGAGCCAAGATATTAAGATAGCGCAAGCAAAGATATTATGGCCCACTTGATGTTAACTGAGACCTATAGGACCACCAGGGTATAAATCGCGCGATGCTGAGTACCTAATGCTGACCCTGCTAAGTCTCTTAGGGCAAAATATTGAATTTCTCATTATCTGTCAAGTTATTTAATTAAATAAAGACTACGAAAAATAAATATAAATACTTGCAAACTATTGTCACATTGTCTGTCATACGTAGCGCCCGTGCTCCTCTCGCGACGGATTGAGATACGCCAAAACACCCTGTACTCAGACAGCCACTTAGCGAGAAGTGTAACAAGAGCTGTAAGTTTTGGTATATATCGGGAATAAAATATTATTAAGGCTATTACTAAATAGGCTACGGTGACCGCTTATCATCAGGTGGGCCGTATGCACGTTGGCTGCCTGAATAGGCTAAAGAAACGATATTAAGGATCCACCACTATGATAGCAAACAGCCATATGGCCTACCTGATGGTAAGCGGTTACCGTAGCCTATGGACGCTTGCAATATACACAAATTTCTTCCAACTGTAAAAAAAATATGTCAAAAATGCCACTATTCACCATTAGTCATCAGCCTATGATATCCGCTACTGAATTGCATCCTCTGAATTTATTTATGCGGCCAGCAGTAAAATACCGTCTCCTTTCCGTATGTCATCACTGGTAAATAAATACTGGTAATACCTGTATACTCACTGGTTGGAGACTTTCTTCTTCAGAGTTTCCATTTTATTTCTTTTCATATTTATTATCGGCATAATTCAAAATACAAAATCATTTTTCAAATATACCTTCACAGACAATTTTGAAAAATCTGACTCCTGGCTCTAATACTCTAATAGCAAGGTTGCATTTGCTGAGAAGAGCCGGCAATAAGCTCAGCAATCTGCCAAGACAGACAAGCGAAGCGAAAGCTTCTCTTCTCTCTTTTACCTTTTTTTTTTCTCTTCTTTGCCAATGAAATTGCCCCGTTTCCGTTAAGGCCCAGAATACTCTCGAGCAGATTTCAGTTTTCACCCTTGCGCCACATTTTCACATAATATTAGCGGAAATTACCGGAACTAAGCAAACAAAAAATACTAGCTCCCTCTATTTAGAAGTGCGTCATTGCAAGCAAACAATTCAACATGACACACCGCCATCTATATATTTCCGCGAGAACGACATTGTTTGAATTGGACACAGTAAAAATGTAAACAGTAAACAAACTGCAGACAAACATTACAAATATAATTTTTCAAATACTTTAAAAAACTTTTGACGGGCCAGTTGGCGTAGTTGGTTAATATTCCACGCCGCCGATCTTATGTTTGATTCCCAACAAGGATATGCATCTGTGAGCATGAACATGTTTGCATGTCCCGAGTCTGAGTGTAAATATGTATAGTAAGTACTAGCAACCCGCCCCGGCTTCGCACGGGTACAATGTCATAATGTGGTGTCAGTGGAGCGATTTGCGCGACCGCCCACGCCACCCGATCACGGTATCGCGACTGTTTCTTGCTAATTTTAAATCTGTGATATCATTTAAAATATTAATGATAATTATTTGCTGTAAAGCATTGAGCTATTATTACCACGTATAGAGATGCTATCATAAGCAAAGCTTATGTCCCATTTCTTTAGAGTCGACTAAAGGTTTCCCCAAGTTGTTCTCAGCGACACTGGAGATGATATTCAGGAATCTAGACTGGTATAAAAATGGACTCAATATAAACGGGGAAACCCTGAATCACTTACGTTTCGCAGACGACCTGATTATATTCTCAGTGTCCAAAAAAATTACAACAAATGCTGCAACAACTATCAGATCAAAGCGCAAAGGCAGGGCTTTCAATGAACATTACTAAAACCAAAATTATGACTAATGCTTCACAGACATATAACATCGCCATTAATAAGGAAAAATTAGAATACGTAGACGAATACATATACCTAGGGCAGCTAATAGCCACAAGTGATACTATGCATAAAGAAATTGACAGAAGGATTGCCAACACATGGAAAAGATTTTGGTCCCTTAGTGAGATTATGAAAAACAAAGACATGCCAATGAAAGACAAAAGAAAAGTATATAACATGTGCATTTTACCATGTTTAACATATGGTTGTCAAACATGGGCGTTAACAGAAAACCTAATGAACAAAATAAATGTATGCCAAAATGGAATTGAGAGAAGTGTAATCGGAGTCAAAAGAAGAGATAAAATAAGATTAAATAAAATAAAAAGTGCAACCAAATTCAAGGATGCGAATAAAGTATGTAAAACACTTAAATGGAAATGGGCAGGTCATATGTTAAGGGAGGAAAATTACAAATGGACTAGAATAATATCAGAGTGGTACCCCAGGGACGGCAAAAGGCATAAAGGCCGACAAACGAAACGTTGGGAAGATGACCTAAAAAGAGTCGCTGGTCCAGAATGGACTAGAATTGCAAAAGACAGAGAGAGATGGAAATCTTTAGAGGAGGCCTTTGTCGAAGGACAAGCTGTTGTTTAAACCGATCGTCAGTGAAAATTTTATAATTTATTGTTAACATTGTAGACAGTAATAAAGGCTTATTTTATTTTATTTTATTTATTTAAAGGTTTCTTTAGCACTGAAACAATAATTAGTCGTGTAAGCAGACAGTAGAAACACGTAGCGCTATTAGAAAGCTTTTAGGAGTATTTTTCTCGCAAACACCGTTATTTTCACGGCGCTTACGCGTTTCGTTCATCGTTTTACAACAACAAGTGTGGCCGGATGGCCTCACTTGAACGGAACATAGTTGTGATGTGTGGCATCTTCTCTTTACGTAGTACTAATGAGGATCTATCTGATGGTTAAAACTGCAAAACCCGTTGCGTGGTTAAGGCGTTGATAAACAGAGGGACAAACAGACGCGGAAAACGACTTCTTTTTATACTATTTAGAGATGTATTTACAAGTTCTGCTTAGTTTGGGATCAGGTAGCCGTGTGTGAAAAATGTCTCAAGATATTTATTTTTAAAAGTTGATACTTACGATAATATTTCTCAGGTTAGGTAATTGTCTCCCAAAACCAGAATTCTTTTACATACGCTACTTAGGTAATTGTCACGAAACTAAGCGTTTTATCTAAATACAATTTGTGTTCTAT
>OX596257.1:0-139210 GCA_951394255.1 Polyploca ridens | reverse complement strand
CTGCCCCGTCCCGCCTCGCTCTGCCCCGCACCGCCTGTAACCTCGCCTCGTACTCAATAAACCAGTATTATGGACCTACTGACTTTCATTTCTTGCTACCTGTCCTTCGTGTTCGAGTATTTCTACAAATCAAATCATTTATTTTGCAAAAACACATAGTGTTACAGGGTCTTCAATTAAAAACATTAAAGCTTACACATGTCACCAAAATTATTAGTATGCAAAAATAGAATAAAAATTACAAAATCCAAAAAATTATAATGAGTATACAATGTCAAAAAAAAAATAATAATAATAAAAATTCAATATAAATTACAAGATCAAACAATTAAATATCATTAGTAATGTCAATCAATTTACACCTTTTCCAATAATTGTATATGTCTGTCTTAAATTTCAAATTATATGTACCTAATTATTATTTATTTACAAAATCCATGTATTCTCTTATGGAATAGAAACAGTTTTCATTCAGCCATTTACTTATATAGTTTACATTTAAATCTTTGAAAAGTCACCTCTCGAGCTATATCTTTAGGAATATTATTAAATATTTGAACACACATGGCACCACAATTTTTGCTGTATAAAGCAGTCCTTGGAATATGATCAAAGACCAACCTATCAGGGTTTCGGGTGCTACGAGAGTAAATGTCACTAGCTATCTTAAAAAAATATGTATGCTTCTTAACAAAGATACAGACCTCGAATATATATAAGCATGTCAGTGATAATAACTCTAGTTTTTTTTTTAAATAAGGGTCATACGCAGCCGCACCACACAAAGCTCTTTTACATTTCTTTTGTGAAATAAAGGCTTTATTCGCATTAGAACTTTTACCCCAAAGCAGTAAACCATACCTTAAAACAGATACAACATACGCGTGATACGCTACTAAGGCTGTTTTTTGGTTACACACATCTGTCAATCTTCTGAGAGCGTAAACAAACCGATTAACTTTATCACAACCTTTTCTATTTGTAATTGCCAGGTAAAAATTTTATCCACTATTATGCCCAGAAATTTGACGTTTTCAGTGCTCTCTATTATATCATTTTTACATATACATAACAGAGTCTTGAGAGAAATCCTCAGGTCAACTTTTTGATATGAATTCGCCGTATATAAAATTATAACTGCCATTACAGTAGTACCCAATTAATATGGCTTACCTGCGCAGAAGATACATTTTCAAAGCGCGAGAAACGCTATTGGTCGGCAGCTGCCGCCATGTTAGCGCGCGCCGTGCGGAGGGGCGTGACTTGCGAGTGAGACGAAACTAACAGCTGCAGTGATATGTGTGTGTGAGTGTTATGAACCTTATAGTAGTGATCTAAGGTTGATTGTAAGTTCTAAGCATTCTTTCGTTAATCTTCGGGGCCATACTTTCTTTTCTGTGCGAACGGAGATTCACGACGCGCCATATAAGTTGGGTAATACTGTACCATAGTTTTAGTGTTTTGCCATATTTGAGATATGTATGTCATATAAACAAATATTACAAAAAATATACATACACACTTACTTACAATTTCAGTAAGGTTGCATTATTATTATTATTGTTCGGAACCCTCCGTGTGCAAATCCGACTCGTACTTGGCCGGTTTCATGTAATTAAAATGTGCAAAGAGTAGTTGGGTGGGTAGATAGATAGGTACCTACATGAACCGCGGCATCGCCAGTCCTGCACCGCGCCTGTTTTTGTGTAACCAGCACTGTAGGTACCTACCTACCTACATATCATACAACTAATAATAGCATCTAAATCCGATGTAATTATCGTATCAATCACGTTATCTCGTATTGTATTGACATAACAAACGTAAGTGTGTACCTAACTGTTTATTCTTTGAATATTATATTTTTATAAAAACACTAGCTACTTATACCCCGCGGTTCCGCTTGAGTATCCAAAGGACCTAGTGTATTTTCCGGGATAAAAAGTAGGTACCTATATGTTATTCCAGGTTATGATCTACCATCACACCAAATTTGGCCGAAATCAGAAAGAATACGGACAAGCCATTATGTAGCTAAGTGGTGACAAAGACACAAACTTTCGCTATTTGAAATATTCGTAAGATTAGTAGAAAAGGCTAGGATATGATCAGTAGGATAGATACATAGTCAGTTAATATATAATAATAATAAATAGTATTTGTATCTATACAAAATTACTTGTCCTGATTTATCAACACAGCCTAAACCGCTTCATTGTAATTTTGGCAGTTGATGCCTTTTATGTTGGAAGCATCCACTAAGGAAGGATTTTTGGAAATGTCTCTCCTACCTAAGACGGTAAAATGAGGAACGTACGGTTGTACGGACGTAAGTAATTTTCTAAATAAGAAGCACGACATTTCATATAGGTACTTGCGTCCGGTTAGAATTTTAGAAATCAATGTACACACGATATAAACTGATCTCGCATTGTATAGGATTTCCGTACAATGGGAGGTCAGCTTATACTAGAAATGTATAGCTTGATCTTTAGCCGTGTGAACAAGTAATAATGTAATTTATTAATCTATATTTTTAAGGTTATTGTATCTATGCTCTTTTTTTATTGTTAATTATTTGAAAAAAAAAAGCCAAACAGTCAGATTGTCTAAAAAATATGTATGTATAATGTTTTGGAAAAAATAGCCAATATAGTCAGATTGTTAGAAAAAAATGTTTGCGTGCTGAGTTTCTTGCCTGTTCTTCTCAGTTGAAGGCCGACTTACGAACTGGTGGTAACTTCAGTAGCTTTGACCTTCATAAGTGCCCTCCTAGGGCCTAAATTGAATAAATGGCTTTGACTTTGACTTTGAAATATTTAAAAAATGTAACCTTGCTGAGTTTCTTGCCGTATTCTTCTCAGTTAAAGGCCGAGTTCCGAATCCGTGGTAACTTCAGTAAATGTGACCTTCATAAGTGAAATTTGGAGCCTAAATTGAATAAATGGCTTTGACTTTTATTTTGATCTGCGTTTTTCATAATTTTAAACCTAAGAGGGTGAATTATGGGTTGAAAGTTTATCGGGAATCACCGACATATTAGCGCACATCACGGAAAAAAATGCGCATCGCCAAATTTTTCAGCCAAGAATAAAGCTATTCTCACCAAAGAGATGTCATAACATCTCTCTGATTCTCACAAACGATAATAAAAAATAGTTTAATATCAAGTAAATATTTACTAGAAGTAAGAATAATTTCTTTACTCCATTGATATTAAATAATAGGTACAGTATTACCCAACTTATATGGCGCGTCGTGAATCTTCGTTCGCGCAGAAAAGAAAGTATGGCCCCGAATATTAACGAAAGAATGCTTAAAACTTACAATCAACCTTAGATCACTACTATAAGGTTCATAATACACTTCAGCTGTTAGTTCCGTCTCACTCGCAAGACTCGCCCCTCCGCACGGCGCGCGCTAACATGGCAGCAGCTGCCGACCAATAGCGTTTCCCGCGCTTTGAAAATGTATCTTTTGCGCAGGTACATCGGTAAGCCATATTAATTGGGTACTACTGTACTATGTTTAAGTAACGCAGTCTTAGATTCAATTTTGGCCCAAGAAGGGCACTTATGAAGGTCATATTTACTGAAGTTACCACCGGTTCGGAACCCGACAGCGCGCTAGTACTTCAAAATTGTTGTGGCACGGCGGCATTCCAGTTTTGTAGCAGATGTGGGAATCCGCGGCTTCCTGACTTTTTGTTGTGTTTTTTCAAAAACCAATGACGTATTAAAAAACAACGATTAAAAAGTCGCCATGTATACTAAAACCAAGAATAGGTATATTGTTTCCCCATATTATGAAACACACACGCATTGTCTTGACCAATAAATCAAATCAAAGAAGGTTAATATTGTTTAAACGGAAGAATTCCATAAATCTTAAATTAAGAAAGTATTCTTACTTCAAGTACTTGTACTATTATTTATTCTGTGCTTCAAGTAAATATTTACTTCAATCAAAAAATTTTATGTCTTAACTGGAAACAATATTCTTAGGTCTAAAATGTACACATGGCTACATATCAAGCTAATATCTATTGTAAGAATTTCCGTACAATAGATTAGCTTTATCGCGTTGTAAAGGATTTCCTTTACAACGAGATCAGGCTTATACTAGAAATGTATAGCTTGATGTGTAGCTGTGTGTACATGAAGAATAATATTTTTTTACCTGGGAGAATTCCATTTATTCTTACTCGTAGTTAATATTAACATTATATTAAACAGTATTTGTGGGAGTAACGTTATATATAGGGTGACTGGTAATTACTAAACCATACTTAGATACATGATTGTACTCATGATAACAAACAACTTTCCCAAAGAAACAAATAGGGATAAATAACTAAATTAAATAAAAGCTGATGGTGTATTATTATTCTTGTTAGGTACTAAATATTATGGGCTCATGTGCTATGTAAATTTAAAAAAAGGTTTTTCCCATTGGAGTACAGCATGGGGTTCTTCAAAAAGGGTGTGAAGAGATTTCTTCAGGGTGGGCAACGCGCGAGTGATGCCCCTGGTGTTGCAAGCGTCCATAGGCTACGGTAACTGCTTACCATCAGGCGGGCCGTATGCTTGTTTGCCACCTTAGTGGTATAAAAAAAAAAAAAAAATGTTTCTTTGGGAAAGTTGTTTGTTGATCATGAGTACAATCATGTGTCTAACTATCGTTTACTAACCACCACCAGTCACCCTATATATGTACTTGGCTAAACAATTTGACAGAAACGCATATTTTTCCAAGCCCAACTACTGGGACTAGGAACGGTGTGCGCAGTTTCCTTTTATAATGTTGGCTAATACTACGAAGGGGTTTGTAGGAATTTAAACTTTAAGGGGGTGAAAAGGGCGGATTTTGTTTTTATGAAAAATCTTATTCCTTTAGTTTATGAATTTAAAAAGCACGATTACTAACCAATTTTTCAAATCGTTTAAGGGGACGTTAAAATTTGTATAGGAACACTAACGTGCAGGCCGATTAACTTGAGACTCGGTACTTATATGGGTTTTTCGAAAATCAATCCCTAACGGGGCAAAAGGGTTAAATAATTCTGTTATAATTAATTAATGTATTCTGTTCGTTCGTGGCTCGGCTCGTGCTCGGTTCGCGTAGCATGGACGCACCATACCATAAGGGTCATCGCTCACTATGTCAGCACCGCTCCATCACAGCAAACGGCCCGGCGGCACCGCGTCAATTCAATCCAACCACTAGCTGCTAGTGCGCCACCTGCGAGGTGGCAGCTTGCGGGCGGCGCGGCGTCGGTGAAATTGGTGTCGCGGCTTTGGCAAGATAACGCTTGCTGGCGTCACGCAGCAAGGGAGCGGACCGCCGCTAGTAGCTTGTAGCGGCAAGCGCGCTTGCCGCGAGGCGTCAACTATTTTATCTAGTTATTGTAAAATTTACTGTAACGCATACGATTTAAAGGCCTCACTAGCATGGCAAGGCAAATGCCGAGGCGTAGCCGTGCTGTTACAGTGAGCAGTAACCCTAAGGTGTCGATAATAACTTTCTATGATCGGGGGGCACGGTAGTGCCCCCGCCGAGTCGAGCGCGAAGCAAACACTGCCGTACCATCCTTTACTGGAACCATTTCGCCGCATTTTCAGGCCCCTATTTGAGAACCTCTGGATAAGACCCGAACGCAGAAATTTTCGTCATCCAGTAAGCTATAATCACATACTTAAAATCCAAAATTTCAAGTCTGTAGGTCATTTAGTTCCGAAGTTAAGCGAAAGCAAAGTTTCACATTTATGAAACTCACTCACTCACTCACTCACTCACTTATGATCATCAAAATAGAACTAGTACTTCCCATAAACTCAGAGAGCTGAAATTTGGTACAGAGTTAGGGTTTAATGACCACATAAAGGGAAAACTATAAAAACTAGGATAATCGAAGATCTGGAGTACCTGGTGACCCTGATTAGAAAACACAAGAGCCCAACCAAACTATTAGAGATATCGACATACCGCCTGTACAAAAAATATTCAACTTGGTGGGCCGCTTCATTTTCTACAAAAAGAAGTGAAATCCCATCAAAAACATTCTGTAAAAAACTAGCCAAGTCTCGATGAAATGTCTTGTTTATCTCTAAAAAGTAATGAAATCTAGACAAAGTCGTGCCAAGTCTAAGGTTCCTTACTGCGATTTCTTTATTATTATAGTTAATGTTGTGTGACTTGGCCGTTGAAGGGAACACAAGGGTACAAAACCAGGTGTTCCATGACACAATTGCACCAATCTGTACTTGTACCCACTAACGTATAAAGAATGTTCAACGGCCAAGTCACACAAGATTAACTATAATAATAAAGAAATCGCAGTAAGGAACCTTAGACTTGGCACGACTTTGTCTAGATTTCATTACTTTTTAGAGATAAACAAGACATTTCATCGAGACTTGGCTAGTTTTTTACAGAATGTTTTTTATGGGATAATGTTGACGCCGAAGGTCGGTCGTCTGGACATTCAATTTAATAAACGAACAAGTATAATTTATTTTATCAGAGATTAGGTACTTTAAATATAGATTATTATGATTTGAGACTTATTTTTATCGTGAAATAATATTATGGTATATGTATCTACGTGCATGCTTACTTACCTACCTATTTTTATTTTGTAAGATATCATGTTACTGATAGATCATACCTACGTCAATAAGGTGGTTCTGAGTGGTGCCCTGTGGACACCGATGGCCAAGATTGGTAGTGGCCCGCCGAGTGTTTGGCCAGAGGATTGTAGTTTTGCCTCACGAAATGATTAAGTAGCTACTTCTGAAGGCTGATGAAGTCAGGATATTTTGATAATAACTGATGATATTCGGTATTAGCTGATATTGCTTTGACGCTAGCATTATGAACAACAAACAGGTACAAAAAATGTCCATTTAGGGTTGCCAGATCTAAAAATCTAAATATCAAGATAACATTTCAAAATGTCGGGTTTTTGGGGTTGTTGTCTGGAGAAATGAAAATTTATGTAATGAGTCAAAATTTTAAACTATATTTTTAAGAAAAAGAGCTCTTTAAAAAAGGATTAAAATAAAATTTACATTATTTTTTACGGTTTGTTTGCCACATGTATTTGGCATTGCTTTTTGCCGAGTCCACCAATTTGGATCCCTTCGGAGTGTCGAGAAAAGATCGAAAACTTGAGCAATATTCATCAAAATTCAGTCGTATCAGAAGCTAAGCTTTTATCAAATCAAAGCCCATACGATTCCTTTCTTTAGAATATAAATTATTTAGCAGACTCTTTCACAATATGCATTGCTCACTGGAATCGACAACACAAATGATAATTATAATTATTAAAAAAAAAACATATCATGGTGGTGGCATTAAAAAATAATAGAATATGATGATAAAATATGTACATTTGTCTGGAGATTTTGTTATTTGTCGGGAGTCTGGACATCACATGAAATGTCGGGAGAATCCAGATGATTCCCGACTGGATATTTGCTTCATGACTCCCGACCATCTGGCAACCCTATGTCCAACTATCTTCGGTTCTTGTAGACTACCAGTGAGTAATAAAGTCAGATTCAATGACAGGTTTGTCCACATCCACAACTACGAAGCTCCAGCCGCGCAGGGCCTACGAAATCGCGCCTCAGTCCCATCCCAGCCCAAACTGTGTACTTATCGTTATAGTTCCGACAGCTGAATGACTAGCTGTCCTCCGCGACTTCACCCGCGTTCAAGCGTGGGTGTGTTTACATACAAAATACGGACAGATTTAACTGTTTCTTTATTTTATTAATTCAAGACACAAACAGCCTTACAGCCTTGGCGCTTTTCATTTTGTAATTTACGATATTTCTTCATGATAATGATAATGCTTAGAAATATTGGGTTACAAGGAAAAGCGCCCCACGCTTTTCATTCAAATATTGAATTGCTTACATTAAGGCCCTTACGGGATCGACAGAGAATATATTTAGGTTCAATCATTGAATTATTACGCTTAGAAGCGAAGTATCGAACAAAAATCCTTGCAACTCGTAGGCCACTTGATAACCAATGTGTGCGTGAGTACCATATAATTACACTCGCTGACACGCACACAAGCGCACGAGTAATGTTGCAAGCTAAACGAAACTTTTCGGTAAAATTAACCTTCCGATACTAGTGAATGAAATTGGAAGTAAGTATTCATAAAATTAATTAAATAGTTTAAAATGTTCTGCGTCTTAGATAATTTATCATAGACACAGGTTATTTATTTATTACTAGTTTAATGGTTATGTTTCATAGTACTTATGTCGGGTATTTTAACATAGTAAACCAAGACAATGTGCAAAGCTATGAACGATCGTACAATTTGTAGTAGGTATTGTTGGTAATGATAGGTTTCATATATGATAGGTTGTATAGAAAAAGAAGATTTAGAAGTATGTAGGTATTTAATTATCATTATCGTATAGAAGACGAATAGCTATACATTCTTATATCTAACTGAATCTATACTAATATAATATTTATATTTATAATACAATAAACTGGAAGAGTTTTTTGTTTGTTTGTTTAAACGGGTCAATCTCTGTAAAAAAAAACTACCTGTAAAACTACTACTATGTAAAACTACCAGTCTGATTCGAAATTATTTCCCTAATATGAAGCTACATTATCCCGAGTATTATATGCTACTTATCCCAAGAACGCGGGTGAAACCGCGGGGGACAGCTAGTCAGTTATAATAGCTATAAGTAAAAGAAACAACTTATCGGACAGATTTTACTTACTCTACTTCCTACTCTAAACAAAATCAGTATCAATTACGTAAAACAACACAAATTCGCACACAAACAGCTGGCAATACTTTGCTCGAAATCTGAGTGAAGTACTTTTATTTTTGAATTTTGTTATTTTAGATGAATTACGCAATAAAACTAGTGGCTTATCTGTGGAATATTACAACAGAATTCTAATCTTTCTTCCCTGATGAATTATGACACAACTTTACTGCACAAACGGTCATATTAATTATTTTTCTAAGAGCTCCACTCACTAAAACGTCAGTCAGTACACTGACAGCGCGGCGGTAATTAGGAGCCATTATGGCTCCAATTGAATGGATTATATTTCGCGCGTGTACTTTGTTTCTATGTGTAATAATTCAATGGGTTCAATTTTATAATTATTTAACACTCTTTAGTGTAGGGCTTTTTAAAGCGTGTTTTTTTAGTTTTTTTAAACTGTAATTAATTTTTTATTTTTTAGTCGACATAAATTATTCATTCCATTTTATTATGTTACTTATACTATATTTTCACCCAATATCACTTTCTTTCACATTTATAATAATTATTTAGCTTCAGTGCCTACTCTTTGACTCCACCACCAGACTCAGAAAACCATATTTGGCAAAAATGCGCATAATACGATTCCAATACGCCCAAACACGGCTAGGATACGATGCTCCACTATAGAGGTCCAGTGCTTACCCTCCTACTCCATCGTCAGTCCCTGAAAACTAGATATGGTCAAAGTTCATCTTACGACAATTCCAACAAGCCCAAACACGCCTAGGAAACGTTGCTCCGTTATGGAGTTCCAGTGCCTACCCTCCTACTCCATCATCAGACCCTGAAAACTATACATGGTCTAAGTTCATCTCACGACAATTCCAACAAACCCAAGCACGGCTAGTATACGATGCTCTACTATGGAGTTCCAGTGCTTACTCTCCTACTCCATCATAAGACCCTGAAAACCATACATGGTCAAAGTTAATCTCATGACAATTCCAACAAGCCCAAACACTGCTAGGAAACGTTGGTCCGTTATGTAGTTCCAGTGCCTACCTTCCGGATCCATCATCAGATCAGCTCGATGGTACCAAATTATTGTATTGTCATCGGTACTTGATAAGTGTGCAAAATTTCAGTTTAATCTAAAGTCTGGAAGTCGATGAAAATTACGTTCGAAGATTCCTTTACATACATTCATACATACAGGTGAAGCTAATAAAAGCGTGTTAAAAATGGCCCTAACAGAGATCCCTGGGGTATTCCTGAAGGAATTTTGAGAAACCTGATTAGTCGATCGGCAAGTTAAGCTACCACCGTCGTGGTCGGCACGTAAAGCCGTCGGTCCCGGGATACTAAAATAAATAAATACCTACACCTTGTATAGTTTATAGTATAAAGTAGTCAAAACTATCCCATCAAAAACATTCTGTAAAAAACTAGCCAAGTCTCGATGAAATGTCTTGTTTATCTCTAAAAAGTAATGAAATCTAGACAAAGTCGTGCCAAGTCTAAGGTTCCTTACTGCGATTTCTTTATTATTATAGTTAATCTTGTGTGACTTGGCCGTTGAAGGGAACACAAGGGTACAAAACCAGGTGTTCCATGACACCATTGCACCAATCTGTACTTGTACCCACTAACGTATAAAGAATGTTCAACGTCCAACGCCAAGTCACACAACATTAACTATAATAATAAAGAAATCGCAGTAAGGAACCTTAGACTTGGCACGACTTTGTCTAGATTTCATTACTTTTTAGAGATAAACAAGACATTTCATCGAGACTTGGCTAGTTTTTTACAGAATGTTTTTGATGGGATTTCACTTCTTTTTGTAGAAAATGAAGCGGCCCACCAAGTTGAATATTTTTTGTAAAGGCGGTATGTCGATATCTCTAATAGTTTGGTTGGGCTCTTGTGTTTTCTAATCAGAGTCACCAGGTACTCCAGATCTTCGATTATCCTAGTTTTTATAGTTTTCCCTTTATGTGGTCATTAAACCCTAACTCTGTACCAAATTTCAGCTCTCTGAGTTTATGGGAAGTACTAGTTCTATTTTGATGATCATAAGTGAGTGAGTGAGTGAGTTTCATAAATGTGAAACTTTGCTTTCGCTTAACTTCGGAACTAAATGACCTACAGACTTGAAATTTTGGATTTTAAGTATGTGATTATAGCTTACTGGATGACGAAAATTTCTGCGTTCGGGTCTTATCCAGAGGTTCTCAAATAGGGGCCTGAAAATGCGGCGAAATGGTTCCAGTAAAGGATGGTACGGCAGTGTTTGCTTCGCGCTCGACTCGGCGGGGGCACTGCCGTGCTCCCCGATTTCCAGGCAACTAAACTTATAAGGCTGCCTGTCCACCGAAACTGAGCTAGCTAAATTAAACCATAGAATTGCTCATAATTTACGTCGAGACAATTTTGTGCAATTCCATTAGTAAAAAAATAACTTTGTCTTTGCTGTCGCGCAGCCGGGTAAAAAGTACCTAGCTCTGATCCGGTGGATAGGCAGCCTAATGGGCTTAGCATTTTATTCTTACAATAAGCCGTAGCAGTTGTCAAGCTTTTTTACCTTGCCAATTTGACGCAAATGGACCAATATTGTTTTGACGCTAACGTCGAAAGCTGCTGCTAATTCAGCCGTCGATTGTATATCATCAGCTTCCACAATCGCCTTTAATTCGTCATTGTTGACCAAAGTCTTCGGACGACCGCGAGGTTTATTTTTCAGGTCGAAATTCCCAGAACGGAAGCGAGCAAACCAATAACAGGTGGTGCGTTGGTTTATAGTGTTAGCTCCGTAAACGTCGTTGATGTTGCGTGCCGCTTGTGCCGCGATGCTGCCACGACGGTACTCATATTCCATAATTACCTACTCGAATTTTTAACGTATCCATGATGACGAAAAAGATTGAAATGCGATGAAAATATAACACTAATCAATAAACAAATGACTACTTTTGGAAAAAGAATTCCATGTTTTTAAAATAAAATTAATTTGAAATTAGAATTCTTAGCCAAACAAAAATTATTTTGATTTGAAATGGCCAGTACTGCAGAACGGCAATTTCATAGGTAAAGACCTGTTATAAAAAAAACATAACTGTTTTACTTTTGCTACTGCTCATAAATATAGAGTGGTCTTTTTGCATTCGTCTATTAGAATTGACTGACTGGTTAGAAGCAATAATAATAATAATTTTATTGTTCGCAAAAAACGACATAACATAACACATGAAGTCCTGTGGTCTGTGCTAGTTATATAATAACAAGCGATACCTAATGAAATAAAACATACTATATCGTGCAATTGCATACCTATGTGTGAGTAGGTACCTACTGCGAAGGTGCCAGCTTTAGTTAGCCGACCTGTAGTAGCAATCGCTCAGCTGCTCCAGCAAGATGTCCTTTCAATTAGTGAAGTTTTCGTTTATGTGTACAAGTGAAATGAACAAATCCCTAAAACTGATCCACTCCATATATTGACCGTGAAACACAGGTACGGTTATCTTTGATAGCTTGACGAAAGACTTGTGACTAGGGATTGCAATCCCGCGGAATTGATATGCGGGATTACTCAATCCCGCGCGGGATCACGAGGGATCCCGCATCTTTGAAATTACGTTATAAAATCAATTTGAAACTACAACTTTGTGTAAAAATCAACTTAAACATTTAAAGATGAATCTAAGAAAAAGATTATATAATATATAACTAGTAGTATAAGTATAAGTTATTATATAACTAGCACAGACCACAGGACTTCATGTGTTATGTTATGTCGTTTTTTGCGAACAATAAAATTATTATTATTCTGTGTTATTATTATTATTGCTTCTAACCAGTCAGTCAATTCTAATAAACGAATGCAAAAATACCACTCTATATTTATGAGCAGTAGCAAAAGTAAAACAGTTATGTTTTTTTATATGATGCTGTTTTCAACGTTAAATTTGCTACTGCTTCAAAACTAGGTACTAGAGATATTTTCATGGGTCATGCAAGAAAAAATTGCTAGCTTATTTGTCTAAAAACTTTATGACTACTACTACTACTTTATATTATAACTATACAAGGTGTAGGTATTTATTTATTTTATTATCCCGGGAACGCGGGTGAAACCGCGGAATACGGCTAGTAATATTATAAATGTGAACGTTTGTGAGGATTCTATTTGTGATTATGTTTGTTAATCTTTCACGCAAAAACTACTGAACGGATTTGGATGTTTGGCACACAGATAGAATATCATCATCAGCCTATATAATGTCCCACTGCTGAGCACATGCCTCCTTTCATAAAATGAGGGTGAAAGAAAATGGGCAGATACTCCACCACTCGTGCCCACTGCGGATAGACTTACGGTTGGAGTTTTCAAGCCGCCTAGAAGGCCTCCAGCTAGCTTAAGAGGATATGCTGGTGGCGTTTGTTTTATACAAACGTAATCCTCAGTTTCCTCTTTGGATAATGACACTAGAGCAATGATTATTTTACCATGCAATCTGTAGGTGCCACTGTATGTCCCTCGGTTTCGTTTTTCTCCATAAATTAATTATTATAAAAACTAAAAATCTTCTAAAATCTCAAAAACTCATCATTTTTAACTGCCCTTATCAGACGTCCAGAAAACAAATTTGACGAATATAAATAATAAAAGAAAAACCGACCGACATAGCCAAAGCCCTTCTTATTACTATTCTTGAAAAATAATTAAAATCGATTCAGTATTGGAGGAGGAAACTGGGGATTACGAAATAGCGATTTCGTCAATTTTAAATAGGTATAATCTATCCAAGCTGCAGTTGTCTCTATCGCCTGTATTCGGGGAGGGTTGAGGGAGGAGAGGCTTGGACAAATACATATACAGTCAAAGAAGTGTCGCATAGTAGTCGATAATATATTATCGATACCTGCTCTAGTGTTGTTCATCGATATCGATATAGTATAACGTCTTTGGTAACCTACATGTAAGGTATAGTGTGCCCTAACCAAGAGTGTTCTTTTTTATACTTTTGAGTGATGAAGGATTAAAGAACATGAAATGTGATCGTTCAAAGGTTATCACAATATCTAATATTTAGTAACCTTTTTCAAAATAACAGGACAAAATATCTATTTTTAATTGACTTAAAAAAAGGAGATTATCAATTCGACACGTATGTATGTATTATTGGACTGCAATATATTCAAATGATAATCTATTAGGACTTCCAAACAAATATACAACATTTTATAGGTGTATGTACGGTTGTAAGTATGTATATTTATCCACGCATTTCTCGGAAACTATTAATCGGATTGTGACTATACTTTTTAGTTACGTACCCGAAGGGTGCCAAACAAGACTCCGCTGTCCGTCCGTCCGTCTGTCTGTCAGTGGGCTGTATCTCATGAACGGTAATAGTTAGACAGCTGAAATTTTCAGAGAATATGTATTTCTATGACCGCTATAACAAAAAATAATAAAAATGAAAAAGAAAAATTAAAGGAACAAACAAGAAACTAATTTTTTTTTGTCATAGCAACGATAAGTTATTTAATATTGTACGGATCACTTTGATGAAACTTCCTCACAAAATTTCAGGCTTCCAAACTAATATACAAAATTTCATAGGTGTATGTTTGTCCACGCATTTCTAATAATGGTTACAATCCGATTAATATCTTCGGAGATATGCGTGGACAAACATACATGCATACATACAAACATACATACAAACATACACACAAACATACATACAAACATACATACAAACATACATACATACAAAGACCTATGAAATTTTGTATATTTGTTTGTAATAGATTATCCCTAATGGATTGTCATATGTGAATATTGTACAGTTACAAATAATATGACATACATATTTATCGAGTATGATATAACTCTAATCTGACACTGTCTTGATGTCAGCTATAATATTTTTAATTGAATATATACGACGTGCTTTTTCGCTGACTTTAAGATATTTTCAGTTTACAGTTATTTCATATTTTTTCGTAGTTTTTTTTTACTAGTGAAAGAGCTTATTTATACGTATAAAACAAGCCCTTGAAATAATATTATAGAATCATAATAAAACGTAGCTCGTATCAAGCCAGGCCTTCACGCGTATTACTCCATATCTTGAAAAAAAACTGAACCGATTTTGATGAAACTTCTTCACAAAATATTAAAAATAACTCTAATCTGACACTGTCTTAAAGTCAGCGAAATATTTTCAATGGAATACGACGTACTCTTTCGCACTGTTCCCTAAGTTGAAGTAAATATAAGGCATTAAAAAAAGAACGTTCACAATTCGATAAATAGTTTCGAAGAAATGCGTGGACTGTGGACAAATATAAATCTATAATATGTTGTATAGGTATTTGTTTGGAAGCCCTAATAGATTATCATTATATGAATATAATGCAGTTCCAATAATATTACATACATAAATGTCGAATATACTGGGTGGAGACTTCGAGATGGCATATTTTCGAAACCTATGTTGGGTTAGTCATGCTGAACAACTTTTACAATGGGACCAATGGTGAATTTTCAAAAAAAAAAATTAATTCTTCATAGTAAATGTCAACCTTGCTCGATCATAATGTATGAAAACAAATTTTTTTTTTTTGAGAATTCAATGTTGGTCCCATAGTAAAAGTTGTTCAGCATGACTAACCCAACATAGGTTTCGAAAATATGCCATCTCGAAATCTCCACCTGTTATAATCTATTTTTTTATATCGACTCAAAATACAAATAAAATAACGTATGGTTAGGTATTTGTTCTAATTTCAAAATCCCTAATGTCACTTGGAACAACAGAACTGCAAGCGCTGAAAGGTATATCAACTCGCCAGTCGCCGGCCAAATCACAGAAATATAATATTACCACAGAATATTCAATAGTACTACAACACTGACCACAGAATATTCAATAGTACTACAACTGGATCACTGACAACGTTAAACTAATTATGAGATTACGGGACGCAGCATTGCGTAGATTTAGAAGCACTAAATATGATAAAATTCATAATTCAAAATTCAAAATCATTTATTCAAATAGACCTTCGCAGGCACTTATGAAAAGTCTGACTCTAATACCGGTTCGGAAGGTTGCATTTGCTGAGAAGAGCCGGCAATAAACTCAGCAATTACTCTTTTCAAAACAAGCTTAGATTCATTACATAATATTTACATTCTAATCGCACTGACAACAATTGCGTGCCCCGGCGCGGCCGCAAAACTACAAAGTAGACTGAATCTATATTTAATAAGTAAATAAATAAATGGCAAACTTAAGCAGACCAACCCCCACAAGCAGCACCTGTTCACAAGTATGACGCGTGTGGCAGCCATCGCCCTCCTCGCCATATTGGAGGGAAGTGAGCGACCCGTCACACGACGCCGCCGCAAGCAAAGGCCTTAAAGTGAGCATGACTTACTTAAGTCTGGCTTAGAAATAAAAAATAAACTAAAGGGAAACTACTAAACACGCAATTTGTTATCACTGTGACTATTGACAAGTTTATACTAAATATCATTTAGGTATATGTATAGAAAATATAACAATTAAGGAGACAGACATAATCTATTGAAGAATTTAAATGAAAAACACTAAATTGAATTAATTACTATAAGTAATAATCTGTAAATTAAACAAAAAATAAAAAAAAGATAACTTATAATAATAATAGCATACTTAGAATTAAAATGGACCTTGAACTAGCTGCTAAGTGAAGCAGGTGCAGAGAGAAGCTACTTCCATACATCCTTGTCGTCAATATAATGAGACACTTTATAATAGGCCCTACTCAACAACCGCTTTTTGATATGTTCCTTAAATTTAAAAAAGGACATACTGGTCACGCTATGAGGAATTTTATTGTAAAATTGGATACAATTCCCAAGAAAGGACTTATTTACTTTAGCTAATCTAAATCTAGGCACAGTTATTTTGTCTTTGTTTCTAGTGTTTCTATCGTGATAATCACTATTGACTGGAAACAAATTAATGTTTTTACGAACATACATAATATTTTCAAAAATGTACTGAGAGGGCAAAGTTAATATATTAATTTCCGGAAATACCTTTCGCAGAGATTCGCGAGACCCCAAACAGTAGATGGCG
Source organism: Polyploca ridens (assembly GCA_951394255.1). Classification (NCBI taxonomy): domain Eukaryota; kingdom Metazoa; phylum Arthropoda; class Insecta; order Lepidoptera; family Drepanidae; genus Polyploca; species Polyploca ridens. The sequence continues at coordinate 122,307 of OX596257.1, read as the reverse complement.
CGAATTGCTCTTTTTTGCAATACAAAAATTGATTCCAAGTCTGCGGCAGAACCCCACAGCAAAATACCGTAAGACATAAGGCTATGAAAATATGCAAAATAAATTAATCTGGCTGTATTAATGTCCGTCAGTTGCCTTATTTTGCTGACTGCAAAAGCAGCGGAGCTCAGTTTACCACCTAAGGCTTCCAGGTGAGCACCCCACTGCAATCTACAGTCTATGGTCAGACCAAGAAAAACAGTCTTATCTACTACATTAAGTTTAGTACCGTCCACAATAACATTGGTATCAACTTTTGGTACGTTTGGTAATGAAAATCTTATACATTTAGTTTTTTTAGAATTTAGCATTAGATTGTTGGCAGCAAACCATTGAGACACAGTTTCCAGAGCGTGGTTAACTTTTAAAAGGTCTTTGTCTTTTCTATCTACTTTAAATATCAGAGACGTATCATCTGCAAACAAAACAAAATACACATAAACAGTACTATAAAGATTTAAAAAAGCAAGCAGAGATAGCTCTATTTAATGAAAAGAAATGCTACTTTAAACTACATATTAATAATAATATAAAAAACCCTAAAGTCTTATGGAAAAATCTTAAATCTAAAGTTATTCCTTCTAAATCTTCTGAAATTCCACTACATCTTAATGACCCTAATCTGATTAATAAACACTTTTTAAATGTCCCTGGTAACACAGATATTTTAATAAATTATTTAACTTTTTTTAAATTATCGCCCAATATCCGTGCTTCCGACTATTTCCAAAGTATTTGAAAAAATACTCTATGATCGGTTAAACAAATACCTCACCAAAATTAACTTTCTTTATGAAAGACAATATGGCTTTCGACCAAAAAGTAATACTTTATCAGCAACAATAGATCTTGTTACGCAAATAAAAACAAATATAGACCATAAAAAGGTCGTGCTAGGTATATTTATTGACCTGAAAAAAGCGTTCGATACTGTCAGTCATTCGCATCTACTAAACAAACTTAAAAACATGGGAATAGCTGGTAAGGCATATAAAATCTTTGAGTCTTATTTGGAAAATCGATGTCAAATAGTTAAAATCGGGAATTACGCAAGTAGTTCCGAGCAAATCAGTGTTGGGATTCCTCAAGGTTCCATAATCGGGCCATTGTTATTTTTAATATACGTCAATAGTATCAGCCAACTCTCACTTCACGGCCAGGTAACATTATATGCTGATGACACCTGCCTTTTCTACCATGAACACTCCCTAGATAATATCGCAAAATTAGCTCAAGAAGACCTAGATAGACTCTCAAATTGGTTTCAACATAATCTACTAACTATAAATACAGCTAAAACTAAATATATAATCTTTAAGGCTAAAAATAAAAAAGTACATGATATTATCCTAAAAAAAATTAATGATGAGACTATTGATCAAACACACGAGGAAAAATACCTAGGATTAACTCTAGATAGTGGCTTGACTTGGAAGGTCCACATTAATAGTGTACGAACCAAAATATTTTCACTTTTGGGTTCACTTAGAGGCATAGTGCGGTACCTTCCTCGTCAGGTGCGCTATACTATCTACTACTCCCTTGTTAAACCTCACCTGGACTATCTTGTAGAAATTTGGGGGTGTGCTACTGACTCAGCATTAAAAGACTTGAACATTACCCAAAATAAAATAATCAAGGTACTCTTTTTCTACGACTATCTAACCCCTACACAGAAAATCTATAGCGAAACCAAAATTATGAACATAAAGCAATTATATACTTTTAAAACTTGTGTACTAATATGGAAAATCTTGAATAAAAAAATACATTGTCAGACCACTTTCAAAACCAACAAAGATATGAACCAATATCCTACACGCAGAGCCAACAATTTATTTCTTCCTACACCAAGAACAAACTACGGTAGTAAAAACATAAGTTTTGAAGGAGCGCAACTTTACAATAAATTGCCTGATTGTATAAAAAATGTAAAATCTTGTAATCTTTTTAAAACAAAACTACAGATCCATATTATTGACAATACTATTTAATGATTCGAACTCTGTAATACACATCCGTCTGATCTTATTTATTATTAATACTTGTATCTAGACTTATGAACGCACACTGCTAACTTTATCTTTATTTATAATTATTTTTATGTACTTTCTCATATAAGTGAAATGTAATTTCTTTTGAGATAATAAATTCTTTAAACCTAACTTACTATGAATTTCATAGATTTGGTAGTGACATTTTTTCCTTAAAATTTGTCGTTACGCCCTGCCCATATACTACGTAATTTACATATCATAGTATATGGCTTGTTGATTACTCCTTATGATGGTACATCTCACATACTACATACTGGCAGGCGTAACGATGGTAATAAAAAATAAAAATCAACAAGTCTTCATACCTGTGAATCCTTTATTAGATTCCTTAACTTTCCTCGTATATCTGCTTCGCTTCACATGGGCTCCCGGCTCGCCTCAACCATGCACCATCTGTAGATATTAATGCACGATGACACCGACTGTCTCGGTGCCTCGGGCAAAGGAAGACCATGTCTAAAACATGATCTGCCTCCTCATGACCTCGTCACCTCTTCATTGGCTGGAATACAATGTGTCAACTGGGTAAGATTGCACATAGATAATATACATCACATACAAAATGGTTTGGTTATATATGTTTGTTTGTAAGACCTCCATTGCTATTGCCAAGCTCAATACCACACACGGGGGCATATGGCCCGTCAGGCACCCTGCTCCGGGGTCCCGATCTCGTTATCGCTCAAGAGGGTTACGAACTGTCGGGCACCCTTTCCAGGATCCCGATTTCGCTATCGCAGATTGGGCTGGCGGCCCGTCGGGTATCCTCTCGGGATCCCGATCTCGTCGTCACTCCAGGGAGCCTTGCGGCCCGTCGAGCACCCTACTCGGGTCCCGATCTCGTTGTCACTCCAGGGAGCCTTGCGGCCCGTCGAGCACCCTACTCGGGTCTCGATCTCGTTGTCACCAAGGGAGCCTTGCGGCCCGTCGAGCACCCTAGTCGGATCTCGATCTCGTTCCTACTTGGAGGGAAATTTCAGGAAGAGCACATCGGTTATTTAGGTACATACATATACATGGAGCATGGAGGCATACATTCTCGGCACATAAATATATCTGGCAAGGTATTCGTAGCTTTAGGTCTAAGACATATCCCGTACACACAGTTATAATACACAAAATAGATAGCGTCACCCCCGACGCCATCACCACAAACCACAAGACAAGCCGAACAATTATCTACAGCATTGTGCTACCTTACCAAGCATTATTTAGCTACATATCTTTAATATGCCTCAACAAACTATTCAAGCCACTAGAATTAGTGAAAGGAATACTTAGCTCTTGTCCAGTATAATTCACACCGCAGAACCACGCCGAGATGTTTCTGCTGTCTATCTATTCGCTACTTCACTAGACGCCACATAAAGGCGGCAAATCACAATATGCTTAAGTTCATATTCGTTAGTGTTGCCATACAAGGTCTATACTATAGACTATAGTATTAGTGCGGTGATATTCGCGAAACATCGGTACTTCGCGACAAAAGTAGTAGACTCGTCAACAACATTAAGAATACTTAGAGATCTGAAATCAAATGCCATTGGTGTTGATGGCATATCGTTGGATATGATTAAAATGATTGTACCATATGCATTGGATGTAATTACCGCACTAGTTAATAAGTCTATCTTATCCTCTAAGTTCCCTTTGTTGTGGAAAACAGCAATCGTTAGACCTATACCCAAAAGCAGCAATGTCACTGAAGTAAAAGAATTGCGCCCAATTAGTATTTTGACATGCCTATCAAAAATCTTGGAAAAGGTCGTTAGCTTACAATTAACGCAATATTTGGAGACTAACGGCATTTTACCAGAATTACAATCAGGTTTTAGGAGGAATAGAGGAACTACAACTGCACTTCTGGATGTCACAGACAATGTCTTGTCAGCATTGGACGAGGGCAAGGGTACTATACTGGTTTTGCTAGATTTCTCGAGGGCTTTTGACTCATTAAATATTTCTTTGTTATTGTCCAAATTAGCATACTATGGGTTCGATAATAGTATGATAAGATGGTTCCATTCTTATTTGAGCAACCGAGCACAAATTGTTAATACCCACAATATCGACGGAACAATATCGCAATCTGATGTAGCATCTCTGAGTAGAGGAGTACCACAAGGGTCTATTTTGGGTCCACTTTTATTTATATTATTCAGCGCGGACATAATCAACATTATAAGATATTGTAAGTATCACATCTACGCCGATGATGTTCAGATATATTTTTCGTTCAAACCTAGTGAACTTAACGAAGCTGTTAATAAAATCAATGAAAATTTAAGCCGTATTTCAGATTGGGCTCAGCGTAATTCTCTAGTTCTCAATGCAGGTAAAACGAAATATATGATACTGGGAACAAGGCAACAGATCAGTAAAATCAAACTTTTGAATCCGCTGATTAATATTGGGAATTCACCTATTGAGCGTGTGCAGGAGGCTCGTAATCTGGGTCTGATAATGGACGAAGAGTTACGTTTTGAGCGTCATATCTCGGATGTAGTCAGGAACTGCTTCTACCGTTTAAAGGTGTTATATCAGATATGTAAGCATCTTAGTGTCGACATTCGTGTACAACTGGTTGACTCATTGGTTTTATCAAAGTTTAATTACCTAGATTCGGTCTATGGCCCGAGACTGTTAGCCAGAACGGCAGGCCTTATTCAACGGGTGCAAAACGCATGTGCACGTTTCTGCTTTGATGTTCCACCAAGAAGCCATGTCACTCCCTATTTTAATAATGCTGACATACTCAAAATGAAATACAGAAGGGACTTACATTTGGCTACTCTACTGTTTGGGGTTATTTGTACAAAAAAACCAGAGTACTTGTACTCTAAGCTTATTTGGCCAAGTCAGAATAGTAAATATGCCTCACGTGTCTCAGCTTGTGTTCTAAGTATTCCGCGTCATAGGTCCACAGCTTTCCGAGGCAGTTTTAAGTATAGTGCCACTAAGTGCTGGAACAACATACCTCCACCTTTACGTAGGCTGACTAGCATTCCAACCTTTAGGTCAAAACTTAAAAGTATGCTCATCGGCATTAAAAAATCCAGCACTTAGGTAAATACTATACGAAGAGAATTTATTTATATATATATATATTTTTTTTCCTATGATTGATTTAATTAGTAACCCTTATGAAATTTATGAATACTTATCTAATTAAAACTAAAATACTATTTATCACTATTTAATATCTGTTTTTTATGATTTAAAGTAATAATATATTTATTATGTAATTATTATTATTATTTGTTGCTTTGATGAGACTGATGTGTTTATTTAATTTAAGCTTTCTATTTTTAACGATGCATATATTATATTATAAATATGCACCGCCCAAATGTCCGTGATTCTCACGTGGCTTCAGCCGAAAATCAGCGCTGTAGTGATCTGCAGCACATGCTGAGCTGGGGCCATTTAGACCCACGATATCACACGCAAATTATTGCATTATATTTATTATTCTTTTAGTTTGTTGTGTTGTTTTTTCTTATATTTTTTATGTTACTAGTTGTTTCTTTCTTATTCTTATTGTTGTGTGTGAATCTGTGTGTCTAATAAATACCATTTTATCTTTTTTTTTTTTTTTTTTTTATACCACTAAGTTGGCAAACAAGCATACGGCCCGCCTGATGGTAAGCAGTTACCGTAGCCTATGAACGCTTGCAACACCAGGGGCATCACTCGCGCGTTGCCGACCAAAATTATCTTTTTTTACTACGTAATATTACAAGTAAATGCGAAGTTAATGCGAAGTGAGGCACCGAGGGGCGGGCGGCGGGCGGTCGGTGAGAGCGGTGCGAGCTACGGCACGCACACTTGCATCATGCACAGTCTGTTCACTCACACATTGATATCCGGGCCACAGCGCCCACAGCGCGACAGCAATAGATTTGTTAAATACCTATCTTTCAAATTTCTTGCAGTCATCCTTTCGTCTTAACGACTATCACAATTAAGTGATAACCGGGACCGACGGCTTTACGTGCCGACCACGACGGTGGTAGCTTAACTTGCCGATCGACTAATCATGCTACTCCACGAGCGCGAATATAATTGAATATGTTCTGGATTTAGGGTGCTAGCATAAAGAAACAGGTTTTCAGTTTTAATTTCCGAATTCGAATATTTATGATGTTTCTTTACGGAAATATCAATTCGATTCAAAAGTTTTCGGACATTAAAATACCTATTGCTGAAATTCGCCTCGGATTTTTTAAATCCGTTTCCGATGTCGAATCCGACGTTTTAAAATAGCCCTGCTAATCTCATGTAGAGCCAAGCTTATAACTCTACAAACCCTAACTTCACAAACTCTATACCTTAGTCAAAATATGTGGCTTGGCCGTTTCGCTACCGTCACGTCACATGGGCGTAAGGTGAAACATTTATTCACTGTCCATTAAGTGAATAAATGTTTCACCTTACGCCCATAAAGGCATAAAAAGCTACTACAAGATTACAATAGATCTTGTACTAGCTTTTTATGCCCTAATTTAAGGGGTTGAGGGATGTTTTTTTTTAGCAACGGCAGAGTTCGACCCACAAAAAAGATATTGTGTTACTGCGCGTGAGTAAGGTTGCCAGAGCTCATCGGGAAGGGGGGAAGGGTCGGTAACGCGTGATTGATGCCTTGTGTGTTGCAAGCGTCCATATGGCTACGGTAACCGCTTACCAACGGGCGGGCCGTATGCTTGTATACAGACGCCGTCGTAAAAAAAAGATAAAATCAACATGGATGAAATAGATCGTAGATAATGCCATTATGTTTTTCGGAGACGCGTCCGCACACCTTGATTGATGAGCATTACTTATGTTTATAGATTAGGAATTATCGATTAATCATTCTCAGGATCGGATTTAGTCTAATAAGGCTGCAAACATGCATTCCTTATAGATAGTAGGCGTAATCCGGCGCAGACGATTAGATTGTCAGCAGGTATATATGGTAGCGGGTGGATCGGGCAGGGAATCTACCGCACCGCACCGCACCCCACGATGAAGCTGTTCTTGTTGGTAGTGATCGGGAGCGCGTTGGCGGCGCTGGCCCGCGCCGAGGAGCCCGTGTCGCGCTACTACCACGAGACCGAGGGCATCGAGGCGGCCGCGCGCATCAAGCAGGCCGAGGAGGCGCTCGACTTCGACGGCACCAGGATCGTGGGCGGCTCCGTCTCCCCCCTCGGCGCTCACCCCCACCTGGTCAGTATCAGCCTATACTATACAACCTCACCGATACACCACATTTATTCGATACTATTAATAACACCCGATTATTTCACCCTTCCGTTATCTTCGAGTTTACAATTTCTATAAATAATGAATCCCTATTTCCCTTGATCACGTCATAACTTGAGAACGACTTTACGACTTTTTTAAGCTTTTTAATACTCTGGAGAATGTTCTTATGATATTTTTTTAAAGAAACTTGCGTAGAAAATTATCAAATTTAAGAAAACTTTACGGGTAGGGTAGGGTAGGGTAGGATATCCCTCGGGTACGCGGGTGTAACCGCGGGGAGCAACTAGTCAATAATAAATATTATTTTAATTTGTATTTTTTTTTCATCTTATCTTTATCTTTCATCAGTAATTCTCCCGGGGACGCGTATATCTATACAATTATATACTTACTTATAATAATAATATCTACTAATATAATAATAATAATTTTTTTCATCAACACATATTACACTAGATGACACTTACACATAGTAAAAATACATTCTGGATACTATTTTTAACTTTTATTCAATTGCTATAACTAGTACATAACAACATACATATTTATAAATTACAAAACATTAATATTCTTATCTTACTAATATATATACATATATAACATATATGATTACAAATATCTTAAATACACATATAATATGTACCTATATTTTAAAATATATTATAATATACTAACTAGAAAGGGGAATTAGGTAATTTTTTCCTGTGGGTCACAGGACGGGGTACTTAAAAAAAATACCGACAAACGTCGAGAAAAAGAAAAACATATAATAATAATAATAATATAGTCCTTACTAATATTATAAATTTCATAATCGCTTGCAATGCCTGGATGATTGCGTGACGGTGGACGATATAAACAACAGGCTCGTGGAAACTGTCCATGCGGTAGGATCGAAATTCTCAAGGAAAAACCCTCGGATGAGACTCTCAAACTCATGAAGCGACGACGTGAAATGAAGTTGCAGTCTTCAGCTGATACAGCCGAATATCGGCAGCTAAATAGGCAGGTCTCAAACGCCATGCGACACGATTTACGCCTTTTTAATACATCATGTATCGAAGAGGCAATAAAGCGGAACAAAGGTTCCAAAGTGTTCGCAAGAGACTTGTCTATTGGTCAAAGTCAACTGACCAAGCTGAAGACCGACTCCGGCAACATTATCACGTCTAAGCTGGAGATCTTGAGAGAGATCGAGAAGTTCTATGGACAGCTGTACACCTCGTCACAGAAACCAGATCCAATTCCGGTTAGTGACGCAAGAGCCAAGTTGACCCGACATTACACCAAAGATATCCCGGACACGTCAGCATGTACGAGATTAGAATGGCTCTGAAACAGCTTAAAAACAACAAGGCGGCGGGTGATGACGGAATTACAACAGAGCTCCTGAAAGCGGGTGGAAAACCGGTACTTGTAGTCCTTCAGAAGCTTTTTAATTCCGTCATACACGAAGGAACAACGCCAGAAGTATGGAGTGGAAGTTTGGTGGTGCTTTTCTTCAAGAAAGGCGATAAGGTCCTATTGAAGAACTACCGACCGATATCCCTCCTAAGCCACGTTTATAAGCTGTTTTCAAGAGTCATTACGAATCGTCTCGCACGTAGGTTTGACGACTTCCAGCCTCCCGAACAAGCCAGTTTCCGTAAAGGCTTTAGCACCATAGACCACATACATACACTCCGCCAGATTGTACAGAAGACTGAGGAGTATAATCGGCCATTATGCCTGGCGTATGTGGACTATGAGAAAACCTTAGATTCAGTCGAGACATGGGCGTTGTGTTACAGAGTCTACATCGATGCCAAATCGACTATCGAAGTGTTGAAGTGCTTGTACAGTAAAGCCACTATGTCAATTCGGGTCCAGGACGAGAGTACGAGACCGATCCAGTTGCAGAAGGGTGTTAGACAAAGTGACTTTATTTCCCCGAAACTCTTCACCACTGTAATGGAGGATGTATTCAAGCTCTTGGACTGGAAGGGATATGGCATCAACATTAATGGCGAACACATCACTCACCTTCGATTTGCCGACGATATAGTCATAATGGCGGAATCGCTGGAAGCTTTGAACATCATCATGCTCAATGACCTCAACAGAGTTTCTCAACAGGTAGGCCTCAAAATGAATATGGACAAGACAAAAATTATGTCTAATGTTCATATTCCGCCAATGCCCGTAATTGTTGGGAGCACTGTTCTCGAAGTTGTAGACGAGTATATTTACCTAGGACAAATTGTCCAACTAGCTAGGTCCAACTTCGACAAAGAGGTCAATCGAAGAATCCAACTCGACTGGGCAGCGTTCGGGAAGCTAGGGCATATCTTCACGTCCAAAATACCTCAGAGTCTGAAGACAAAGATCTTCAGTGCGTGTTACCAGTGATGACATACGGGACAGAGACGTGGTCTTTCACTGCTGGCCGCATAAATAAGCTCATAGTCACTCAGCGAGCTATGGAACGAGCTATGCTCGGAATATCTCTACGTAACAGGGTCCGTAATGAGGACATTCGTAGTAGAACGAAAACGACCGACATAGCTCGTAGAGTTAGTAAGCTGAAGTGGCAATGGGCAGGCCACATCACTCGAAGAGCCGATAATCGCTGGGGAAGAAAGGTTATCGAGTGGCGACCACGTACTGGAAAGCGCCGAGCGGGACGACCTCCCACCAGGTGGACCAACGACCTGGTCAGAGTCGCTGGGCGCCGCTGGATGCAAGCGGCCCAGAACCGTTCCAAGTGGAAATCAATGGGGGAGGCCTATGTTCAGCAGTGGACATCGAATGGGCTGATATGATGATGATGATGAATATTATAAATGCGAAAGTGAGTTTGTTTGTTTGTAACATCTTCACGTCTCAATTACTCAAAGGATCATCATGAAATGTGAAACCGCGGAGGACAGCTAGTCTATCTATACTAATATAATAATAATAATATTATAAAGAGGAAAGACTTGATTGTTTGTTTGTTTGCATTGAATAGGCTCCAAAACTACAGAACCGATTTTAAAAATTCTTTCACTGTTGGGAAGCTACACTATCCTCGGGTGACATAGGCTACTTTTTATCACGGGAACGAGGGTGAAACCGCGTGAGACAGCTAGTAATAATGTAATAAAGCGGAAGAGTGTTTAAATGGGCTAATCTCTGAAACTACCAGTCGGATTCGAAAAATTCTTTCATCAATAGGAAGCTACATTATCCTCGAGTATTATAGGCTTCTTTACCGGGAACGCGGGTCAAACCGCGGGGGACAGCTAGTAGTTAACATATGTGGGAGTAGGAAATAAATGAATGTTGTTGTGCGTGTGTCAGGGCGGTTTGGTGATCACGCTGACGACGGGCGCGACCTCAGTGTGCGGCTCCTCGCTGCTGACGAACAATCGCATTGTGACGGCGGCGCACTGCTGGTGGGACGGGCGCGGTCAGGCGCGCCAGTTCGTCGTGGTGCTCGGCGCCACCACGCTCTTCACGGGCGGCACGCGCATCACCACCACCAACGTGGTCATGCACCCCAACTGGAACCCCAACACCATCCAGAACGATGTCGCCGTGGGCGTCATCGCTTGGGTCACGTACACCAGTCAGTATCCTCGCTTGTGTTGTGTGTGTCGTTGTGCCTCGGCTCGGTCGGTCGGTTCGGTTCGCTAAAGCTCGCCCCTCTTGTTTGCAGACAACATCAACCGCATCTTCATGCCCAGCGGCACCCTCCTCAACAACCAGTTCGCCGGCGCCTGGGCTACGGCCGCCGGATACGGCAGGACCAGCGATTGTAAGATTTTTATTGTATATGTGTGATACTGTGAGTGAGTGTGTGTTTAGGCCGTGCCGTGACCTAAACACTCAAAACGGCATGCTTATAAACCACATACTTATCTCGTTATAAACAATTAATTATTTTATATGAATCACTTTTAAATTGTTCGGCCTAGGTAAAACTGATGTGGCTGAAATTTAATAATATTCGAACTTATTTTTGGATCAGTTTCGTCAAGGCCATTTATTCAATTTAGGCTCTAGTAGGGCCCTTTTGAAGGTCAAAGCTACTGAAGTTACCGACCTTTCGTAAGTCGGCCTTCACTGATTCTCGGGCCAAATAAAAAAAACCATAGGAAACAATTTTATTATATGTCTTTTTAAATCTAAATTATTATATAACTTTAATAATAAAGAATATCCTTCTTTATTATTAAAATGATATAATAATTTAGATCCAAAACAATTTTTGTTGGAATGACATTAAGTTTAGCAGGTCAAATAATGGCCTAACGTTAACCTGTAAACAGTGAGATTCCGGCCGTTGTAACATATTAAATGGATTAAAAAATTCAAAAAAGTTCAAAATCATTTATTCAAATAGACCTACGCAGAAACTTGCGTGCTAAGATCCAGTCTAATTAAATTTAGTTTTTAGCCGTATGTAAAAACGGTTGAAAATTGGATGATATTAATTCAGTTGTCTGCCATATTTAGGACGACGGTAGTGTACATTAAAATAATTAATAAATAGTCGTTGATTAGTAAAATTTCGTTTCAGATGGTCGTGAGAGAAGAAATGACCATGATTATTTATTTATTAAGCTATTTTATTTAACAAATCCGAACCAATTTAAATAATGAATGTGATAAGCGTTTTGTCATTAGTACGGCTCGATCCCGCTACCCAATAGTGATGATCACTGAACATCTGATGCAATTGACCGTGCGTAACACTAGTACTGACGCGTTGATACGCTGCGCAGCATCGGCAGGTGGCATGCTTGTGTAGCGAGTCGAGGTTGTGCCTTTACGTCGCATTGTGTGTCCACAGCCGCCGGCATCGCCAACAACCAGGTGCAGAGACAAGTGAACCTGCAAGTGATCACCAACGCGGTGTGCCAGCAGACTTTCGGGAACGCCATCATCGCGTCCACTCTGTGTACGAGCGGCGCGGGCGGCCAGAGCACCTGCGGCGGCGACTCCGGCGGTCCCCTCGCCATCAACTCCGGCGGCCAGCGCGTGCTGGTGAGCCCACCTCCTCTATCTACTATACTCTCCCCTCATATACAATAGTAGCCCCGCTGTACCTGTCCGTACCTACTGTATGCACCACTGTACACTAACGCTGTGTCCTTTCTCAGATCGGAATCACGTCGTTCGGCTCGGCCCGCGGCTGTCAGCTAGGATTTCCAGCCGCCTTCGCAAGAGTCACCTCCTTTGCCGCCTGGATCCAGACCAGGCTCTAATCGTAACACGACGTTTAATGGCCGCGCAATCAATACATCCTTTACAATTTAAACTTTTAAATAAATGGTTTTTGTAAAGTACTTCTATTTATTTCATTTTCGATAGTCAATGAACCGCTAGGACAACCTCGGGTATATAGTATGTTTGGTTTCGGACTTTGCATGTAATTTATCGACAAAACCACAAATGAGGGGTCGTCCATTGATCACGTGAGTCGCGAATAGGGGGGGGGGGAGGGGGTTCGGATAATATCACGATTAGACACGATAGGGAGGGGAAGGGGGTCTTGAGACATATCACGTGTATTTTTTTTATGCGTCCACGAAATTCTAACCACGCAATAAAATCGAAAATTGCACTTGCTTGCCAAAGGCGTGGAATTGACTTCAGGGGTATGTGTTTCCTGAAACCTTTAATCTAGATGTAGATGGTCTTCAAGGTAGAGGGACAGGCATTTTCTGGGTAAGTATGCGACATCTTCAGCCTTGTGACTAGTATTAAAACAAAAATTATCTGAAAAGAGAAAAACAAGCTCTTTAATCTATAGAATTTTGAATATAACTTGAATGCTATAAGGTATTTCAGTCGGGGACAAACCAAAAACCTAAGTATGTATTTTTTTTTGTAATATTTGTTTGTCCCCGACTACAATACCTTATAGCATTCAATTTATATTCAAAATTCTATAGATTAAAGAGCTTATTTTTCTCTTTTCAGAGAATTTTTGTTTTACGCAGTCAGGTTTTTACCCGACTGACCCGGAAGCAGGGTTATGCTTTTCGAGTGTATGTATGTATGTATGTCTATTTCTTTGGCACGCTCTGCAGCCTAAACGGCTTGATGGATTTAAACATATGAGGTGTCGTTAGATTCGTCTTAGCTGGGGGAGTGTCATAGGGTATATTATTTTTAAAATTTCCTTATTATAAACAATATGGATATCAAATGAAAGATGGAAATAGCCCTTTCCATATATGTATATATTATAATACTTTTATGCTACCATTTTGACGTAAACTGCAAAAAACCACGTTAAATGCAAGGACAGTAGGTACGAGCGGTTACCGTACGTAACTCACAGAGTTGCGATGTATTTTAGCGTTACTTTACCGTCCCGCTCATTCACTTATTAATATGTACATACAACTCATTCTGTATAAAACTAAAAAGTCTGATAAATTAAATTATTAAAAGAAACAAAAAACCCGACTGCGTAAAACTAAAATTAATTGAAAAGAGAAAAACCCGACTGCGTAAAACAACAAATAACTGAAAAGTTAAAAACAAGCTTTGATCTATAGAATTTGGAATATAACTTGAATTTTATAAGGTATTGCAGTCGGGGACAAACCAATAACCTAAGTATGTATTTTTTTGGAATATTTTTATCTTTTCAGTTATTTGTTGTTTTACGCAGTCGGGTTTTTCTCTTTTCAGTTAATTTTTGTTTTACGCAGTCGGGTTTTTTTGTTTCTTTTAATAATTTAATTTATTTCAGGGGACAAACCAATAACCTAAGTATGTATTTTTATTGGAATATTTGTTTATCCCCGACTGCAATACCTTATAAAATTCAAGTTACATATATTCAAAATCCTATAGATTAAAGCTTGTTTTTAGTTTTCAGTTATTTGTTGTTTTATGCAATCGGGTTTTTTGTTTCTTTTAATAATTTGATTTATTTCAGACTTTTTAGTTTTATACTGAATGAGTTGTATGTATTAGAACCTACGTAACGGTTTGCTGATATCATAGGTTTTTGTTGCCGGCTCAAAAACCTATGATATCCCTTCGCTAAGTTCATAGAATGCTATTATTTACTTAGTTAACGTATATATTTATAATCTTAATACTTAGCTGGAGTGACAAGGGCAAGTCTTCGGAGGTAAATCTACCATAAATATCAAATTGGAAATTATTGTGGCTATATTTTTTGTTGCTGGCTCACAATCCTATGATGTCCTCTCGCTAAGTTCATATAATGAGGTTATTTACTTAGGTAACGTATGTATCTTTAATCTAAATACATAGCTGTAGTGACAAGGACAAGTCTTAAGAAGTAAATCATCCATCAAAGTCAATTGAAAGATTTTTGTCGATATTATTTCGGTCGCCGCGTGCCGATGGCTAACAAACCTATGTATCCCCTCGGTAAGTACATATAATGATGTTATTTACTTAGTATACTTATATATCTTTAAAATAAATATATTTTTAGAGATACACCATGACATTTTCGATATCTTATATTCTTTCTTAAGAAACGAAAACGGATGAATATTGCATTACGTTTGTTTTTGTTCGATTTATGGCTCTGAAACTTTCATGGGATCATCAAATCTTAATTCAGTACGATGGTTTTAGGTGGTATTTTTTAATTAGTAAAATTTTCTTTGATTTAATATCTTGAAACCGATTAACTTACAAAATACTTCGGGTTTTTGTTAATTCTGAATTCATTTAAATATTACGCCTTATTTAAGTTTACGCCTGTTAGGCCTTTTTCAATTGTTTTTATAATTTCCTAATATTTAAAATAATTTTCCCTTTGTAAATAAGGTAAATAAAGCATCTTTTTGGATTCTTCTTAATTTGGTCGGATAATATTGACTGCTAACTTTTGGCTGCCAACTTCTGGCCGGTGTTTTCATTGCTGATGGGACGCTTCCTAGAACCTGTTGGTCTCGTGGAAGAATAATGGCAGTATATCCGGGCAAGGATGGCATAGTGCGGGTTATAGATGTCAACGATCAAATGAACAAAAACAATGACGTGGAAAATCACACTATGAATATTTAAAGCCAAAAAGGTTAGGTCTACAAGTTGTAGGTCGCCAACACCCATATTGTTATGATAACGACATTTTTGTTTTTAATACCCCCACACCCCTCTATTTTATTCGTACACGCCATATAAAAATAATATACCCTATGACACTCCCACAGTTGAGACGATTCTAACGACACCTCATAATGTTTCAATCCATCAAGCCGTTTAGGCTGCAGAGCGTGCCAAAGAAATAGACATCCCACCAAAAACACAAATGTGAAAATGGGAGCCAAGTTCAATATTATGATAATTATGGTGTAGTTGTCGACTTCGCCGACAAAAGACTTGAGATCTAAATGGGTGCCAAGTTCTGTAGACAATCCTTAAATTGATTTATAAGAACGTA
The DNA here is from genome assembly GCA_951394255.1 of Polyploca ridens. NCBI lineage: Eukaryota > Metazoa > Arthropoda > Insecta > Lepidoptera > Drepanidae > Polyploca > Polyploca ridens. The sequence continues at coordinate 106,557 of OX596257.1, read as the reverse complement.
TAACATTCTTAAGTAAATTTAACACACTATTTCTTGTTTTGTTTTCTGCTACAACAATGTTTGCTATTTAAAAATATGCCTTTTTAAATTTGAATAGTCAAACTAATTACACAATGCAAATAAGTTATGATCTATTAACCTTAACATTTGACTTGGCTAGTTTTAACATATCTTATATATATTTCATCTTATATTTAAAGGCTTATTAAACTATTCGATATCAAGACAGTCTTACTAAGATTAAAGGCCTTATTACACTATTCAATATCAAGCCAGTCTTAGTAAGACTGTCTTAAAGTCTAATTAGACAAGCTCGCTATTACACCTTGCTGAATATCGCATGCTAACTTATTTGCGAGGCGTACGCAGCCGGTGACGGTTGTCGCGGTGTCATGGGAAGACTTTCGAAGTACCAGAAAATCGCCATAGCTCTTGTCGCGACTATTGGTTTGAATACAAAGAAATAAATTAAATTATTAAAAGAAACAAAAAACCCGACTGCGTAAAACATAAATTAACTGACAAGAGAAAAACAAGGTCTTAAATCTATAGAATTTTGAATATAACTTGAATTTTATAAGGTATTGCAGTCGGAGATAAACAAATATCACAAAAAAATATATACCCTTCATTACCACACCGTTCATTAGTTGAATCCACAGTAGGCACACAATATACCTACAACTCACCTACAATAAAAGCTAGGGTGATAAAATCAACATGAATGAATTAGATCGTAGATGATGTCATTGATCAAAGTTTTTTTAATTCATGTTTTCGGGGACGCGTCCGCACACCTTGATTGATTATCATTACTTAAATATATAGATTAAAAATTATCGATTAATAATTCTCAGAATCGTATTTAGTCTACTTAAGAGGCCGTATACTAAATTGTACCGATTTCGCTAATTAACGTGATTTTACAGACGTGATTTTACGGTTATAATACTGTATTTCTAAAAGTTTTAATACACAACGTGAAAGATCATTTTATCTAATAAACGAGCTACTTTTTTTAATTTTCTTATTTAATTTTGATGAATCGACCCCAAACAGGAGGCTGTTTTTGATTTTTTGCTATAAGTCCTTTGAATATCACATATTTACGATTCGTTTTGCCGTCTAAACGGTATGAAAAAAATACAGTTTATTGTTATGAAAGCCATCTATAAAATAAACGGAGCACTTTTTACCACTATCATATTATAATAATTTTGAGTAAAAAAATATTTAACATAGTTAATTTTTAAAGAAAATGGGCGAAGAATTGCTTTTAATTTCGGTTTCTTAGAACTCTCGTTTATTAAAATTATAACAACACAAATAAACTTCAGTTAAGAGGCCGTTATCAATATCGAAACGGGCCGAATTAGGTATTTGACACGTCCACGCACACGCGGGAATGCTCGGTCGCGTGTGTGCGTGAGTCCGGGAGTCATTGATGGTCAATCCGGCGATAAAATGGTTTTGATCCATTGATATTTTTTACGTGTCTTTTACTTTTTGGTTTTTTCTATTGAAATAAAATGTCTTGGTAGTAAATCAAATCAAAATCATCAATACCGGTTTGGAAGGTTGCATTTGCTGAGAAATGCCGGTAATAAACTCAGCAATGACTATTTTCAAAAACATTTTAGATTTATTATATAACTATATATATAAATGAATTGATGTTCGTTAGTCAAAATTACTGGTCCTAGATACTGGTCCGATTGCTCTCAAAATCGATATTTGACAGTCCTCGGGGTCACAAAACAAGAATCTTTTCTCAGAATTTTGAAAAAGTATCCGCCATGTTGAACTTTTTAGATACCGGTCCGATTGCTCTCAAAATCGATATTTGAGAGTCCTCGGGGTCACAAAACAAGAATCTATTCTCAAAATTTTTAAAAAGTGCCCGCCATATTGAACTTTTTATATACTGGTTCGATTGCTCACAAAATCGATATTCGAGAGTCCTCGGGGTCGTAAAACAAGACTCTATTCTCAAAATGTTGAAAAAGTGTCCGCCATATTGAACTTTTTAGATACTGGTCAGATTGCTCTCAAAATCGATATTTGAGAGTACTCGGGGTCACAAAACAAGAATCTATTCTCAAAATTTTGATAAAGTGTCCGCCATTTTGAACTTTTTAGATACTGGTCCGATCGCTCTCAAAATCGATATTTGAGAGTCCTCGGGGTCACATAACAAGACTCTATTCTCAAAATTTTGATAAAGTGTCCGCCATTTTGAACTTTTTAGATACTGGTCCGATTGCTCTCAAAATCGATATTTGAGAGTCCTCGGGGTCACAAAACAAGAATCTATTCTCAAAATTTTGATAACGTGTCCGCCATTTTGAACTTTTTAGATATTGGTCCGATTGCTCTCAAAATCGATATTTGAGAGTCCTCGGGGTCACAAAACAAGAATCTATTCTCAAAATTTTGATAAAGTGTCCGCCATATTGAACTTTTTAGATACTGGTCCAATTGCTCTCAAAATCGATATTTGAGAGTCCTCGGGGTCACAAAACAAGAATCTTTTCTCAGAATTTTGAAAAAGTGTCCGCCTTGTTGAACTTTTTAGATACTGGTCCGATTGCTCTCAAAATCGATATTTGAGAGTTCTCGGGGTCACAAAACAAGAATCTATTCTCAAAATTTTGATAAAGTGTCCGCCATGTTGAACTTTTTAGATACTAGTCCGATAGCTCTCAAAATCGATATTTGAGAGTCCTCGGGGTTACAAAACAAGAATCTTTTCTCAGAATTTTGAAAAAGTGTCAGCCATGTTGAGCTTTTTAGATACTGGTCCGATTGCTCTCAAAATCGATATTTGAGAGTCCTGGCGGTCACAAAACAAGAATCTTTTCTCAGAATTTTGAATCTAAAAAGTTCAAAATGGCGGACACTTTATCAAAATTTTGAGAATAGATTCTTGTATTGTGACCCCGAGGACTCTCAAATATCGATTTTGAGAGCAATCGGACCAGTATCTAAAAAGTTCAAAATGGCGGACACTTTATCAAAATTTTGAAAATAGATTCTTGTTTTGTGACCCCGAGGACTCTCAAATATCGATTTTGAGAGCAATCGGACCAGTATCTAAAAAGTTCAAAATGGCGGACACTTTATCAAAATTTTGAGAATAGATTCTTGTTATGTGACCCCGAGGACTCTCAAATATCCATTTTGAGAGCAATCGGACCAGTATCTAAAAAGTTCAAAATGGCGGACACTTTATCAAAATTTTGATAATAGATTCTTGTTTTGTGACCCCGAGGACTCTCAAATATCGATTTTGAGAGCAATCGGACCAGTATCTAAAAAGTTCAAAATGGCGGACACTTTATCAAAATTTTGAGAATAGATTCTTGTTATGTGACCTCGAGGACTCTCAAATATCGATTTTGAGAGCAATCGGACCAGTATCTAAAAAGTTCAAAATGGCGGACACTTTATCAAAATTTTGAGAATAGATTCTTGTTATGTGACCTCGAGGACTCTCAAATATCGATTTTGAGAGCAATCGGACCAGTATCTAAAAAGTTCAATATGGCGGGCACTTTTTAAAAATTTTGAGAATAGATTCTTGTTTTGTGACCCCGAGGACTCTCAAATATCGATTTTTAGAGCAATCGGACCAATATCTAAAAAGTTCAACATGGCGGACACTTTTTCAAAAATTTGAGAATAGATTCTTGTTTTGTAACCCCGAGGACTCTCCAATATCGATTTTGAGAGCAATCGGACCAATATCTAAAAAGTTCAACATGGCGGACACTTTAAAAAAAAATTGAGAATAGATACTTGTTTTGTAACCCCGAGGACTCTCAAATATCGATTTTGAGAGCAATCTGACCAGTATCTAAAAAGTTCAACATGGCGGACACTTTTTCATAATTATGAGAAAAGATTCTTGTTTTGTGACTCCGAGGACTCTCAAATATCGATTTTGAGAGCAATTGGACCAGTATTTAAAAAGTTCAAAATGGCGGACACTTTTTCAAAAATTTGAGAATAGATTTTTGTTTTGTGACCCCAAGGACTCTCAAATTGAAACAAGGCCAGGATACGTTGCTCCGCTATGGATTTTCAATGCCTACCCTCCTACTCCATCATCATACCCTGAAAACCATACATGGTCAAAGTTCATCTTAAGACAATTCCAAAAAGCCTAAACACGGCTAGGAAACGTTGCTCCGTTATGGAGTTCCAGTACCTACCCTCCTACTCCATCATCAGACCCTTAAAACTATACATGGTCAAAGTTCATCTCAAGACAATTCCAACATGTCCAAACACGACCAGAAAGCATGTTGAAATCATCACATAATATTTGAAATAATAATAAATAACATTAATTACCAAAGAATCAAGAACTCACGGTCGCACTATTTTCGTCTGTAACTGAGGGCGTCGACTCGTCGCGTCGTACGTAGAGTGTCAACTCGGTGCGCAGAGCAGAGCGATACGTCCACCCTCTGGAAGCGCTCGGCGCGGTCTGCTGACTCGAGGCTTGCGTCGAGTATTATATTGCGCGATTTAGGTAGTTTTAAAAGATTTTTTAAAGCCACAATTTTTTAGTTTTTTGAACTTTTTTTTCGGGAATTGGTTTGATTTTGAGCTGAAGTTTATTTATGTTATTTTAGTTTTAAAAAACGAGAGTTCTAAGTAGCCAAAATCAAAGGCAATACTTAACCCAAATTCTCTACAATTTGACTAAGTTAAATATTTTTTTACTCAACATTTTTATATGAAAGTGGTAAAAAGTGATTGGTTTATTTTATAGATAACTTTCATGGTAATATATTGTAATTTTTTCGTACCGTTTAGACGTCAAGAAGATTCTTAAATATGTGATATTCTAAACCTCTTACAGCAAAAATTCAGAAACAGCCATCCGTTAAAACATCGATTAATCGAAATTAAATAATAAAAATCAAAAAGTAGCCCGTTTATTAGATCATAATTGAAATGATCTTTCATGCTGTGAATTCAAACTTATAGAAATACAGCATTTTAACTGTAAAATCACGTCTGTTAAATTAGGTAAATCAGCGAAAACGGCAAAATTATGCCAACGGAGTCTTAATAAACAATCCATTTCCTGAAAGAAAAATCCCACCAAAAACGTTTTGTAAAAATCTAGCCAAATCTCGATGGAGCTGCTTGTTTATCTCTAAAAAGTAATGAAATCTAGACAAAGTTGTGCCAAGTCTAAGGTTCCTTACTGCGATTTCTTTATTATTATAGTTAATGTTGTGTGACTTGGCCGTTGAACATTCTTTATACGTTAGTGGGTACAAGTACAGATTGGTGCAATGGTGTCATGGAGCACCTGGTTTTGTACCCTTCAACGGCCAAGTCACACAAAATTAACTATAATAATAAAGAAATCGAAGTAAGGAACCTTAGACTTGGCACAACTTTGTCTAGATTTCATTACTTTTTAGAGATAAACAAGCAGCTCCATCGAGATTTTGCTAGTTTTTTATAGAATGTTTATGGTGGGATTTCACTTCTTTTTGTAGAAAATGAAGCGGCCCACCAAGTTGGATATTTTTTGTAAAGGCGGTATGTCGATCTCTAATAGTTTGGTTGGGCTCTTGTGTTTTCTAATCAGGGTCACCAGGTACTCCAGAGCTTCGATTATCCTAGTTTTTATAGTTTTCCCTTAATGTGGCCATTAAACCCTAACTCTGTACCAAATTTCAGCTCTCTGAGTTTATGGGTAGTACTAGTTCTATTCTGATGATCATGAGTGAGTGAGTGTCATAAATGCGAAACTTTGCTTTCGCTTAACTTCGGAACTAAATGATCTACAGACTTGAAATTTTGGATTTTAAGTATGTGATTATTGCTTATCTTCTTATCCAGAGGTTCTCAAATAGGGGCCTAAAAAATGCGGCGAAATGGTTCCAGTAAAGGATGGTACGGCAGTGTTTGCTTCGCGGTCGACTTGGCGGGGGCACTACCGTGCCCCCCGATTAAAAAAGTTCAATAGTTTGGCCACAGATATTAAAAAAAGTCAGATATATTCTCGCTAACAAAAAACTGTGTCACTCAAGTCGGCCACCACGCTGTACGTACAAGCCGGCACGCACACATTCACACATTAGTTGAGCGCGAGTAATCGACTCTGTGTAAACGGCGACAGAGTCTAATTTCCCGCGGAATAGCCAACTAAAGTGTGCGTGAGAGGTGGCCGACTCCATAGACACAGTTTTTTGTTAGCGAGAATATGTCCTCCGTAGTCTGTGAGTTTGGCAATAAAAAATCTTTTAATACAACCTAAAACTCGCATTAAATAAAATAATAAAAATAAAAAGGTAGCTCATTCATTAGATCGTAATTAAAATTATATTTTAGGTTGTGAATTAAAACTTGTAGAAATACAGTATTTTAACTGTAAAATCACGATTGTTAAATTACGTAAATCAGCAAAATCGGCAAAATTTGGCATACGGTCTCTTAATTAAGTAGCAAACATGCATTGCATGCACATACGATTAGATTGTCAGCAGGTATATATGGTGGCGGGTGGATCGGGCAGGGCATCTACCGCGACCGCACCTCACGATGAAGCTGTTCTTGTTGGTAGTGATCGGGAGTGCGTTGGCGGCGCTGGCCCGCGCCGAGGAGCCCGTGTCGCGCTACTACCACGAGACCGAGGGCATCGAGGCGGCCGCGCGCATCAAGCAGGCCGAGGAGGCGCTCGACTTCGACGGCACCAGGATCGTGGGCGGCTCCGTCTCCCCCCTCGGCGCTCACCCCCACCTGGTCAGTATCAGCCTATACTATACAACCTCACCGATACACCACATTTATTCGTTACTATTAATAACACCCGATTATTTCACCCTTCCGTTACCTTCGAGTTTACAATCTCTAATAAAAAAATTACCTATTGCCCTTGGTCACGCCATAACTTGAGAACGATTTTACCGATTTCATCAATATTTTTTTATAAGCTTTCTAAGAATGATCTTACGATTTTTTTTAAGAAACTTGCGTAGAAAATTTTACGGTAGGGTAAGGGCCTTATCACACAAGCGGTTTCCGAGCGTCTTCAAAGCGGAGCGGGCGCGCAGCGAACACGTTGCGGATGCGCAGCGAACACGCCGCGTATGTGCAACGAATACGTCGCGGACGCGCAACGGGAACGCCATTTTGTACTCTCGTACATAACAGACACAGCTGCCTCGTTCAGTTATATGGGATTAGGGTTTGGGTCCCGGAACGTCTCGTGTCTCGAAGTCCCGGGATTTTTCATAATTTTAGTTGTCTCGAGTCCCGGGACTTTCGGGTCGGGACAAGATTTTCGAAATTGTTATGTAATCATTTTTATTTTCAAATAATTGAAGGAGCCTAGCGCCATCTGCTAGTTTAATGAATAATTACTTGGTCTACTACGTAACTACTGAGTACACAACACAATAAATACGTTTGCTGTGCCGCTATCATGCCACCATATTGATTGTTCTTTGACGCTTGGATTATGATTGATGTTGTGATTATGACCAAAGGTTACATACTAGAATTACTAAATAATAGTAAAGTTATTAAGAATTAGTATGATTTTTAACTTAGTTCGTTTTATAACTATAAGATTTTAAAAGTCAATCTGTGTGTAATTAAAAGAAATAAACAAAGCAATTATTAAGACCGAAATTATTTCTATTTATTAAATGTTGAATTCTACAAAAAAAACTTTTTTTAATACGTTTCACCAGAAATTAATTCAATTAAAATTCTTCAAAAAAGGCTTAAAAAAAACCAAATTGAATTATTGACAGTCTCGAAGTCCCGGGAATTCCCGGGACTTTGATTGTAGGCTGTCTCGTGTCCCGGGACTTTGAAATTGTCGGGAATTCCCAAACCCTATATGGGATCAAACAAGAAGGGATCTAGTAGAAGATATAGTGATCGTAATTAAAAAAAACAACAAATCGTCGCTAGAAATGTCGACGCCAAAGATCCCAAAGCTTTTACTGATGTTCAAGGACGTGTTCTGGAATTGTGGTGAACGCGCAGGCTTGTTTTTTAGTGGTGTTGAAATGGACTAGGGTTAGTCGACCCTAATCGCAGACACTAGTTAGTGTGCTCTCGATTTCAGACCACAGCCGTTTATAGGCTTTCCTCCACCTCGGAACGAGGGATATTAGCACGGCCCGTGTAATGAGCGTCCCCTGTACTGTCGTCTGCATAACAATGAATACCGTCAATAGACAGCATATCATTGATATGCAGTAAGAACAGTGTTGGGGACAGCACAGACCCTTGCGGGACGCCGGCATTTATGTCCATGCTATTGGAGCAGCTACCGTCAACGACGGCTCTTATGCCTCTGCTGGACAGAAAGCTGGCGACCCATTTGCATAGTCCCAAAACGTAAAGTTTTTTTTTATTCGTTTTTAAAACAGCACAAAGTAGTCGCTCTCTTTCAGTCGATTAGTTAATAATGGATCTTCCCAAATTCGTCGATGCTTTAGTTTTCGTTTCATGCGCCTTCGAAGTAACAAAGCTAACAGCAGTGATTTCTCGTCGGAATCCATTATTTTATTGAGTGTACTGTACGTCGCGAACTCACCGCGCATCCGCGACGTCTTCGCTGCGCCTCCGCGACGTCTTCGCTGCGCGTTCGCGACGTCTCCGCTGCGCGTCCGCAACGTATTTGCTGCGCGCCCGCTCCGCTTTGAAGACGCTCGCAAACCGCTAGTATGATAAGGCACTAAGGTAGGATATGCCTCGGGTACGCGGGAGAAACCGCGGGGCGCAATTAATAGTCAATAATAAATAATAATTTTCTCATCTTATCTTTATCTTTTATCAGTACCCGGGAACGCGTATCTATACAATTCTATACTTAATATAGTAGGTATATTACTTATAATTGTTACGTGTTTACTTATAATAATAATACCTAATTATCTACTAATATCCTATCCTAACTAATTATAAATGCGAAAGTAAGTTTGTTTGTATCTTTCTTTCTTTGTTACGCCTTCACGACTCAACTACTCAACAGATCATCATGAAATTTAGCATACAGATAGCCGATGGTATGGAGAAGAACAAAGGCTATTTTTTTATCCCGGGAACGCGGGTCAAACCGCGGGGGACAGCTAGTAGTTAACATATGTGGGAGTAGGAAATATGAATGTTGTTGTGCGTGTGTCAGGGCGGTTTGGTGATCACGCTGACGTCGGGCGCGACCTCAGTGTGCGGCTCCTCGCTGCTGACGAACATGCGCGCGGTGACGGCGGCGCACTGCTGGTGGGACGGGCGCAGCCAGGCGCGCCAGTTCGTCGTGGTGCTCGGCGCCACCACACTCTTCACGGGCGGCACGCGCGTCACTACCTCCAGCGTGGTCATGCACCCCAACTGGAACCCCATCACCATCGCGAACGATGTCGCCATGATCACCCTTGGTTGGGTCACGTACACCAGTCAGTATCCTCGCTTGTGTTGTGTCCTTGTGCCTCGGCTCGGTCGGTCGGTTCGGTTCACTAACGCTCGCCCCTCTCGTTTGCAGACAACATCAACCGCATCTTCTTGCCCAGCGGCACCCTCCTCAACAACCACTTCGCCGGCGCCTGGGCTACGGCCGCCGGATACGGCAGGACCAGCGACTGTAAGATTTTTATTGTATATATGTGATAATGTGAGTGAGTTCGATTCCCATCCGGGAAAAACATTTGTATGAATGTTTTTTTCTGGGTATGTGTATAAATATTGTATAGGGTGGTTTAGCCGGTTTGCCAGCCACCTCTGGCTTTTGGCCAGTACGTAGTTTAATAAGAAATATATTTACTGCACTCATTTAAATAATGAATGCCTCCTGAAATGTACAATTGTTTCCCACGTTTTTGTTCGCGTACAAGTTTTTTGCATGGTCAGCTACACCTTTGTATATCGTTTTGTAAATTAATAAGTTGTCACTGTATCTTGGCTAGTTTTTTACAGAATGTTTTTGGTGGGATTTCACTTCTTTTTGTAAAAATGAAGCGGCCCACCAAGTTGAATATTTTTTGTAAAGTATGTCGATCTCTAATAGTTTGGTTGGGATCTTGTGTTTTCTAATCAGGGTCACCAGGTACTCCAGATCTTCGATTATCCTAGTTTTTATAGTTTTTAACCAAATTTCAGCTCGCTGAGTTTATGGGAAGTACTAGTTCTATTTTGATGATCATGAGTGAGTGAGTGTCATAAATGCGAAACTTTGCTTTCGCTTAACTTAGGAACTAAATGACCTACAGACTTGAAATTTTGGATTTTAAGTATGTGATTATTGCTTACTGGATGACGAAAATTTCTGCGTTCGGGTCTTATCCAGAGGTTCTCAAATAGGGGCCTGAAAATGCGGCAAAATGGTTCCAGTAAAGGAAGGTACGGCAGTGTTTGCTTCGCGCTCGACTCGGCGGGGGCACTGCCGTGCCCCCCGATGTGGCCGAAATTTAACAATATTTGAACTTATTTTTGAATCAGTTTCGTCAAGGCCATTTATTCAATTTAGGGCCTAGATGGGCCCTTTTGAAGGTCAAAGCTACTGAAGTTACCAACAGTTCATCAGTCGGCCTTCACTGATTATCGGGCAAAATAAAAAAAAAACATAGGAAACAATTTTATTAATTGTCTTTTTAAATCTAAATTATTATATCACTTTAATGATAAAGAAGATTATCCAAAACAAACAATTATATTGGAATGACATTAAGTTTAGCAGGTCTAATAATGGCCTAACGTTAACCTGTAAACAGTGAGATTCCGGCCGTTTTTAACACACTAAAAAAATCAAAAAAAATCATAATCCTTTCTTCTAATAGACCTTCGCAGACACTTGCGTGCTAAAATCCAGTCTCATTTTTTGTTTACAGCCATATGTAAAAACGGTTGAAAGTTGGATTATATTAATTCAGATGTCTGCCACATTAAGGACGACGGCAGGTACATTAAAATAATTAATAAATAGTCGTTGATTAGTAAAATTTCGTTTCAGATGGTCGTGACAGAAGAAATGACCATGATTATTTATTTATTAAGCTATTTTATTTAACAAATCCGAACCAATTAAAATAATAAATGTGATAAGCGATTTGTCATTAGTTATTGTATGGCTCGATCCAGCTACCCAATAGTGATGACCACTGAACATCTGATGCAATTGACCGTGCGTAACACTACTTGATAGCGGCATGCTTGTGTAGCGAGTCGAGGTTGTGCCTTTACGTCGCATTGTGTGTCCTCAGCCGCCGGCATCGCCAACAACCAGGTGCAGAGACAAGTGAACCTGCAAGTGATCACCAACGCGGTGTGCCAGCAGACTTTCGGGAGCGGCATCATCGCGTCCACTCTGTGTACGAGCGGCGCGGGCGGCCAGAGCACCTGCAGCGGCGACTCCGGCGGTCCCCTCGCCATCAACTCCGGCGGCCAGCGCGTGCTGGTGAGCCCACCTCCTCTATCTACTATACTCTCCCCTCGTATACAATAGTAGCCCCGTTGTACCTGTCCGTACCTACTGTATGCACTACTGTACACTAACGCTGTGTCCTTTCTTAGATCGGAATCACGTCGTTCGGCGCGGCCGCCGGCTGCCAGCGAGGATTTCCAGCCGCCTTCGCGAGAGTCACCTCCTTCGCCGCCTGGATCCAGAGCAGGTTCTAATCGCAACACGACGTTTATTGACCGCGCAATCAATACGACCTTTACAATTTAAAGTTATAAATAAATGTTTTCGTAAAGTACTTCTATTTATTTAATTTTCGATACCTATAGTCAATGAACCTTTGAGTATTTAGAATGGAGCTGGCAAGCACCACTTCTAGTACTGAATTATTTCTGCCAGTTTTCGCGGGAGGCGAGGTAAACACGCACAGCACACATTTACTTACTCACAAACACTCATGCAAAAAGTTGAAGCATCTCCATAAACGCACACTTAAATAAAAGCTGATACACAAACACAAAACAAGCACACAAATAAAGAATCACTGTGTTTACGCCTTTGTTTAATGGCACACTAGCTCAAAAAACTAGTGATGGGGTTGTTAAGAACCGATACAATTAATGATTCTGTTATTCAATGTTATTTGTATACCTACATAAATGATTTATAATCAATACCGATATACGAAAGCTGAATTTTTTTTTGTTTGTTTGTTTAAAAGCGCTAATCTCTGAAACAATCAGTTGGATTCGAAAAAAAAATTCACTACTAGGTAGCATAGGTACATTATCCCCAAGTGTTATAAGCTACTTTATCCCGGGAACATGGGTAAAACTGCAGAAGATAGCTAATATAATATACAATGCTAGATTGTTTGTTAGTTCGAGAAATCTCTGGAACTAAAATCATTTCTAGAACATGTCCCTCAACATCACGAAAAGCATTGGGATCCTTCACGTTAATATTTGTAGCGACGTTCTGTTCCAGAGTCATCTACAAGATATCCAAAAAACTCGGTGTGATTAATAGAGCGAAGCAGTACTTCTTATCGAGACAAAGACTGCAACTATATAAGTCGCAAGTCTGGCCTAAATGAAGTAATGCTGTCTTTTGTGGGCACCTGGATACCAGCTTGGGTATTTAGACTCAGTTCAGCGACGTGCCGTTAGAATTGTCGATGATCCCGAGCTCACAAGTGTTTTAAAGCCCCTTAGTCTGAGGAGAGACTGCCTTCTTATGTGTGTTCAACCGCTTTTCCAACAGTGTTCTGAAGAATTGATTGACCTGATGCCCAGTTACCTTGATCCATCGTAGTCACCGATGGGGAGTCCATCCTCACACATTGGAACCAAAATGTTCTCATACTGTGCGGTTTCAAAGAAGCTTCCTATCGTGGATGCTCAGGCTGTGGAATGAGCTCCCCGCTTCAAAAAGGTTGAGGGTTGGTAACGTGCGAGTGATAACCGTTATGTTGCAAGAATCTATAGGCTAGAGTAACTGGTTATCATCAGGCGGGCCGTACGCTTGTTGCTACCTAAGTATTGCAAAAAAAAGTTTTACATGTTTTATATCTATCATAAAAACAATCATTATTTTAAGTTATTTTCTTACCAGCTCATCACAAAAATACTCACTGCATTGCACTCAGTTTAAAAAACGGCGGCAAATCTTCCTTTTTTAGTTTTTCCAAACATTGAAAGAAAAACCGAAAAAAATCGAAAAACCGGTAGTGGTGTTATGTGAAACCGGTTTTTATTGTTGGTCAAAACCGTACCGAATAACCGGTTTTTCGATTTTCGGTGAAACCGGTTTTCATTCCCTATTTAATACCCATATTGTTATAATAACGAAATGTTAGTTATTAATACCCACCTGATGGGTTTTTGCGTAAAAATATTAATATGGAAAACGAGGAGCCTCCTAGGATAAAGGTAAGGACTTACCAGGAACTCCAGGAACTCCTATGGTAATCCAGCACAGTGATAAGCACCACTATTTCACATCAATTCACCAATCACAAAGTCCAATGCTTCCCGGTCTGTAGCGTTTTTCGTACTGAATGTTGCGGGGCGCGCGTTTCGTTTCACTCGCACAAACGCGCTTGGCGATGCGTCGCCGAAGTATCGAAGATTCCCGAAGCTCTTTTCTCGCTTTCACATATGATGTGGGAAAAGGAGAGGAATCGGGAAGTAGAGGCTCGTCATTGATACTCAATATGAGTAGGTTTCTACTATAAATATTATCATAGGTATTTTGGCCTAAACATCCTCCGCCGCCTTGAGAATACGTAGTGTTCTCAAAAGAAAGAAAAAATAATTAATTATAAGAACTAATTACAGATACTGCTGGCGGCCTCGACGGTTTTACACCACAGCATTACAAAGATCTTGTCTGTGGTGCCGCCGGAGACGCTGGTACCAAATTATTATCAAAATTAACCTCTCTTATAAATTTAATGTTGGCAGGAAAGGTGCCAAGCCCATTCACTGAGATCATTTATGGGGCCAACCTTTGCGCGCTATCCAAAAAAGATGGTGGAGTAAGACCCATCGCTGTGGGTAATACTATCCGTCGTATGGCCTCCAAAATTTGTTGTCGTCACATTCTCCCGAAACTTTCAGAAATATTTCAGCCCATTCAACTCGGTTTTGGCTCAAAGGGAGGTTGTGAGGCAGCTGTTCATGCGGCTCGGACCTTTCTTTTAAATAACGGAGGTGAAGTGCTGCTTAAAGTTGACATAAAAAATGCATTTAACTCTGTCGATAGGGGTGCTTTATTGACCCAAATTCGGGATATCTGTCCTGACATATATCCTTACCTTTGGCAATGCTATGGGCACCAATCAAAACTTTTTTTCAGAGAACACCCACTTATTTCCGCCATGGGTTGTCAACAGGGCGACCCTCTCGGTCCAGCTATCTTCAGTTTGGCCATTCATCCAATTATTTCCAGGTTACAATCTAAATTTAATGTATGGTATCTAGACGACGGTACGCTGGGGGGTGATGCGGCTTCCGTTCTCAGTGATTTTAAAACATTGACAGAAAATTTTAAAAAAATTGGCCTAGAATTCAATAGCTCCAAATGTGAGCTCCTTATTTTAGATTCTTTCCCAGAATCTGAAAAACCAGAATTAATTCAAAATTTTAATGTTTTGGCTCCCAATATTACGTTACTGTCAAAGGAGTCGCTTCATCTTCTTGGAGCCCCAGTCTTAGACGAATCCATTCCTAGTTTCTTTGAGAAAAAGATTCAAAATTTTAATGACTCTTCAAATAGACTTTATGAAATTAATGCTCATTATGCATTTTTTATTGTTCGACTCTGCCTTTTCGTGCCGAAGTTTACCTATTTGCTCCGCAGTACGCACTTATTTAAATTCCATCACATATTAGATACTTTGGATAATATGATCAAAACGTCTCTTTCCAAAATTCTAAATTGCAGTTTTTATGAAAACAAAGTGTGGTCTCAGGCCACCCTACCCGTGTGTTATGGTGGCCTAGGAGTGCGGAAAATTTCAAGCATATCAGTACCGGCGTTTCTATCCTCGGTATACAGTGTGAGCAACCTCGTCAGTTCTGTTTTGGACCCTTCTATTGGATCTGTTGAGGTTTCTTACCTGTCCGATGCTAGAGACGCCTGGCAGGCAGCTTGTCCAGGCACAAATATTCCGACCTTGAGTCACTCTCAGAGAGCGTGGGACAAGCCTCTTTGTGAAAAAACCTGGCAAAATTTATTTACTAACTTTTCTATAGATACAGACCGCGCGCGCTTGTTAGCTGTCTCTCAGAGTGACTCAGGTCACTGGCTACAAGCTATTCCATCAACAAATACTGGAACAATGTTAGACCGTATAACATTAAGTCTGTGTATTTGTCTTCGTCTTGGTTGCAGGACCAATCAACCTCATCGCTGCCGCTGCGGAGATCTCGTCAACGAGCTCGGCCACCATGGGCTTTCGTGCTCTCTAAGTGCTGGTCGAATATCACGACACTCGGCGATTAATGACATTATCCGCAGGGCTCTTGTTGTCGCTAACGTGCCTTCCGTACTGGAACCAGTCGGTATTGCGCGGGGCGATGGCAAGAGACCGGATGGTATGTCTTTGATCCCTTGGAGTGTCGGCAAGTCGCTGGTGTGGGATGCCACATGTGTCGATACACTCGCGCCATCTCACTTACCGGCGACTTGTAAAGCTGCAGGGGCAGCTGCGGCCAGTGCGGAAAATTCAAAATTCAAAAAATATGCATCGATTGGACCCAACTATATTTTTGTACCTTTTGCGGTCGAGACCATGGGACCGTGGGGGTCCGAAGCTCGCCGTTTTGCTCGCACCTTGTCATCAAAATTGATCGAGACCTCCGGAGACCAGCGGGCGGGGAGCTTTTTCCGCCAACGCGTCAGCTTGGCTATCCAAAGAGGAAACGCTGCCAGCCTTCTGGGAACCCTGCCGTTAATCGGAAGCAGCGGCAGGCTTGAGGAAATTTTCTATATATAGATTGTATTTTGTACATATTTGTTGTTAATTACAGATTATAATATTAAAAGAAACACAGTTAGCATTTGAATATAAAGATTTAATAGGCATCAACATCATTTTGGAATACTCACCAATATTATTACCACAACTTATAACTATCTAATATAATATAAATATAATCAAAATCTATCTATCTTATATATTACCACACGTTACCAGAGCGCTGTTATCTCGACCGATGTCAAATGAAAAGTGAGTCCCGAACGCGCTATGTCCGCCATATTGTTTTTGGGATCGACAGTGTTACCATTTAATTAAAACGACAACATTCGGCCGTCCTGCGTACACATTCGTCCTCGGATGTGTTAATGTCTGGTGTATGTGCTGAAAACCAAAGTAACATATATTTACATTTCAAAGTCAGTAGAAAGTAAAATGCGTCAAGTTCACTATTCCATCGACGGCTAGTGTCCTTTAACCGCACAGTACCCTGTTTCAATAATACTCATATACGAAGTCAAAATTCTGTCTACATTCCAACAACACGTTGAATTTGTATACAAAATATGTACAAAGTAAAATGCGCCAAGTTCACTATTCCATCGACGGCTAGTGTCCTCAATCGCACAGTACCCTGCTACAATAATACTCAGTTGTTTTTTTGAAAGTGCGTTTTTATCATTTACTCAATCTTACATCAGTTTTGCTGTTCCATCGACGGCCAGCATCACTGAACCCCGGTCTATACTAGGCGATGCCTTAGGCCAACCCTAGCTTCGAGGCTTTTATAAAATCGAGCAAATACCCATTACGCATCCAAAGCATATACACTAGACACAAGTATACAAAAATATTTAACTGATAGATTATTGGCTTTTTACAGAGATAAATGACAAGTAAGTAAGTACCTGACAACATTGGCTATCCTCTCACATACCTTTCATCCTGCAAATCTGAAATCTTGATCCAGGGTTTCATATTCTCCACGCAAGCTATCCCTTCATAACGCTTAGATGTCCTATCAGAGCCTCTCATATCTGTAACTTTATATCTGTCATGTCCTAAAATTTCTGCAACTTGAAATGGACCTTTAAACAATGGCATTAACTTCTTGCTTTGCCCATCATTTGTATGACTAGGGATTTTAATCACTACCAAGTCACCTATTTCGTAATTTGGAGCTTCTTTTCTCTTAGAATCAAAAGTATTTTTTTGTCTTTCAGCGTTCTTCTTTATATTTTCATCAACCTTTTTTCGTAACTCTGTGATATCAATCGGTTCATCTTTATTTTCATTCATTAATTTATCGGAATCCATTTGTAGTCTATATCCGAAAAATACTTCACTAGGCACAGCAGAAGTGGTTTTATTAATGGTCGTGTTAATACCTTGTTGGACTTTGGTAATATGCAAATCCCATTTATTTCCATCAGTATCTGCACCCATACTACGTAGAGCTTCAAGAATTGTCTGATTGTACCGCTCTACCTGGCCGTTTGAACGTGCCATAGCGGTAGCAATGACATGTTGTCTAATATTCCTAACACTACAATATTCACGAAATAATTTTGAAGTGAAAGCACTACCGGCATCACATATTAATCTTTTTGGATTACCAAAAACCTTAAAAATTTTACTTAACTCGCTGATAACAATTTTACTTTTAGTATTCTTGACTGGAGCAATGAAAACAAATTTAGTGAATGAATCGACAATCACTAATAAATAAGTATTTTTCTGAGTTGTTGGAACAAAAGGACCCAAGTGGTCCACATGTAGCGTGTGAAATGGTCTTGCATACTTAGGAATTGAAAATAGTTTACCCGGTTTTTTTCCATGAACATTTTTATAAAATATACAATTAAGACAATTCTTGACATACTTGGATACCACTTTTTTCATATGAGGGAACCAATACTTATCCTTTATTCTTTCTAAAGTTTTATCTACAGCGAAATGACCTACGTCATCATGATTACACTTAACTATTTGCCAAATGCATTGTTTCGGAACAAGCCAGCGTCTACCATATTCAGTTCTACGATAAACCTTGTTTCCTAATAGTTCGTAATCATTATATATCTGCTTATGAGTATCGGCCTCTCCTGATTGCAATATCTCTTTTATGGAACATATATTGGGATCTTGTAGTTGTACGGATAATAACCAGTCAGATTCTGTAATAGACATAACACACTCACTGGAAACAGGCTTTGAACCACGTATAGGGTTTCGACTCAACGCGTCAACGTGTTGCATTTGTGACCCAGGTCTATGCAAAATATCAAATGTAAATTCTTGAGTTTGAAGTACCCACCTACCTATACGCGGGTTGATATCTTTTTTACTGATTGAATAACGAACTGCACTACAATCCGTAACAATTTTAAATGTTGAGCCAAGTAAATAGTGTCTAAATTTTTGTAAACCTACCGTTATTGCTAAAAACTCTAATTCAAAGGAGTGATAACGCTTTTCTTCATCAGTTGTTTGTCTACTATAGAAGTGAACTGGTTTTTCTCCAAAATCAGTTGATTGTACCAATATACAACCTATTCCCTCTCTACTAGCGTCCGTGTATAAAACAACAGGTAATTTAGGATCAAAAATGGTTAATGATGCATTTATTAATTTATTTTTTAAATTGGCAACTGTTCTATCCTGTTCTATACCCCATGTCCAAGATGAATCTTTTTTTAATAATTTAGTAAGTGGTTTAGATAATATTGCACAGTTTGGAATAAATTTCCTAAAATAATTTATTAGTCCCAAAAATTGTCTAACTTGATGCACATTCTCTGGCATCGGGTAGTTATGAACCGCGTCTAGTTTTTTTTTACCTGGGCGAATACCATCTATGGAAATATCATAACCCAAAAAATTTACGGAATTTAAGAAAAACTTACATTTGTCTAAATTAATTGTTAAACCGTTCTTCTCTAAAATACTCAGAACTTCATCTAAGCAGTTAATATTCTCTTGTAAAGATTCCGTTCCAATTAATAAATCATCCATATAACATATTACTCTATTAAAACGTAATTTACCCAGGACAGTATTCATCAATCTTTGAAAAACAGATGGTCCATTACACAAACCAAAAGGCATTCTGATAAACTCGTAATGGCCATCCTGAGTGATGAACCCTGTCCTGTGAATTGAAGATTCATTTATAGATATTTGGTAATAAGAACTTTTTAAATCTAACGATGTATAGTACCTACAGCCTCGCAATCTATCAATAAGATCATCAACGATGGGCATGGGGTATTTTTCTTGAACTGTTATCTTATTCAATTGTCTATAATCAACACAAAGTCGCTTCTCTCCATTCGGCTTATCGACCAAGAGAACTGGGCTTGCATACGCGGAACTACTTTCGCGTATAATATTATTCTTGATTAAATCATCAATAATTTCTCGAGTTATAATTTTTTCTGATTCGGACATTCGATATGGACGCTGTGATACTGGTTTATTTGTTATTAGTTCGATGTCTAGTTCTAAGCACGAAGTTTTACCTAAAGTGCTTAAATCATCTGATATACAATTTGGATGTTTTGAAAAAATTTCAGTTAATGTCGTAATATGCTCAGCTGAGTTTGCTTTAAACATGGAAGATTCTATTAAATACACCTGTTCTTTTGATATTTTTTTGAAAACTAAGCTATCACCAACCCTAGTATACATGATAGAATTATTTTCCGTGAAATTTCGACCAATCAGAATATTACATCCAGATAAAGCATCAAAAACGTAAAATGTCGTCAAAAGATCTACATTATCTACTTTAAGGTTACCTTTAACAGCCTTATTAACAACCGTACAAGACTCATTTGTAAATCCTGTTAATTTAATCGGATTATCCAATGGAAAAGATACCAAACCGAGCTCCGTTACTAGACTTTGTGTAATTAACGAACATTCACTCCCCATGTCAATAAAAGCTTGACATCTATGACCATTTATTGTTACTTCCTTGTAAAATTTTTGTTTTGGATTACTAGACATAATTAGTTTGACTTCAGCATTCTTTTCGATCTTTTCCTTAGGTTTTGATCTACAGACCGATTCTACATGCCCTATTTTATTGCAAAAATTACATTTTAAAGAATCTTTAGGTTTTTTACAATTAAATTTCTTATGACCAATTTCTCCGCAAAGAAAGCATGTAATTTTTGTATGATCAAAATTGCTAATCGATGCTTCGGTATTAAACGATTCAGGTTTTTTGTCAAAATTGCCATTATTAGTACGAAAAGATTGTGATTTAGACGTAGAAGGTTTTTGAGTTATTTTGCAATCACTACTATTACTAACATGATATTTACTGTGCAAAAATGAAGCTAATTGATCGCAATAACGAAAACTAAAGATAAAGATAAATCTCGCAAATAAATATCTTTATCTTTATCTTTATCTTTTCCTGCATCCGCAGCAGTGCAAATATTTTTATCACCAATAGATCCAACGATTATAGAAATAACATCTTGTTCTGCAAACGACAACCTCATTCTATCAATCCTACTTTTTTGTTGAAAATAAAACTCATAAAGTGACTGACCCTCGGTAGGCTTCATTTGCATTAACTGTTTTAGCATATCGTACATATTACGTTTTGTTTCAAAAGTATCCAACAAAGTATTACGCCAATTTTTCCACTTCCACGTGGTCCATCTAGTATGATTCTTTTGCAACGAGTCATACCATGTTTTTGCCGTATTTCGCAATTTTTGCAAAGCTTGGTATTTAATCTGACGATCTGACCACCCAAAGGCATGTGCATTAGCTTCAACTACATTGACCCACATATTCACGTCATCTATCAATGGGTCAAATTCCGGTATAACCGATGATAAAATCACACTTTGACTCACGTTTGACCGACGACCACGTTTCGACTTTCTGCGCCTTTTCTCTGTACTGCTGCTGCCTGTTGAAGACGATGAGCTGCTGGACGAACTCGACGAGCTCGATTCAGATACGGCGCGTCGTTTTCTTTTTCTTGTCGGTGGCATGGCGCGGATTTCCTTGTCACTTCTGATATTAAAAGAAACACAGTTAGCATTTGAATATAAAGATTTAATAGGCATCAACATCATTTTGGAATACTCACCAATATTATTACCACAACTTATAACTATCTAATATAATATAAATATAATCAAAATCTATCTATCTTATATATTACCACACGTTACCAGAGCGCTGTTATCTCGACCGATGTCAAATGAAAAGTGAGTCCCGAACGCGCTATGTCCGCCATATTGTTTTTGGGATCGACAGTGTTACCATTTAATTAAAACGACAACAATAATAATTACTAAAGTACTGAATATAAGATGCGGTATGATTAATTTTTATTGTGAGGGTAATGGACATAACTTGACAATGGGTCTTTTGAATGATCCATTTGAAGTTTTTACTAAAGCGACGCGGATATTTCCATCCTTGCCAGGATAAACTTGTGATATTATGCCCAACGGCCAACGTAAAGGGGGAATATCATCTTGGTGTATAAGAACCACAGTACCAATCTTAATGTTATCTTTATCAATGAGCCATTTCTGTCTAACTTGAAGATTATGTAAATATTCTATACGCCATCTTTTCCAATAGCTACACACCATCTGATCTAATAATTGTTTCCGACAACGTAAAGATATGGTTTCCTCGGACACATTCTGAAGCGGCAATGAAGTCAATGGTGAAGCCATTATAAAGTGAGCGGGAGTAAGAGGCTCCGGGTAGGGATCCTCAGATAAAATGCAAAGCGGTCTAGAATTTAAGACTGTTTCAATTTGGGTAAGAACAGTGAGGAGCTCTTCATATGTGAGGAGCTGCGAACCGATAACACGGTATAAATGAGTTTTAATCGATTTTATATTAGATTCCCACAATCCTCCGAAATGTGGGGCGCGGGGTGGAATCATTTTCCATTCAATGCGGTACTGATCGGTAAGTAGTTCTTGTAATTGAGCTTTAGCTCCGACAAAGTTAGTTCCGTTATCGGAGTAAAGAAAAGAAACAGCTCCTCGACGGGAAATGAATCGCTTAAAAGCGGAAATAAAAGTATCTGATGACACATCAGTTGCCAATTCGATGTGTACAGCTTTGGTTACTAAGCATATAAACAAACAAATATATGCCTTTTGGCTCTTTTGACCTCTGCGTCTACATAATGTTACTTTAATGGGTCCAGCATAGTCAACGCCCGTATGCACAAACGCTTTGGTCTCCTGAACGCGGCAAGAGGGTAAATCAGCCATTTTTGGGCTGAGAAATGAAGGGGAATTTTTAAAACAAAAGTTACATGAATGTACTCTGTGTCTAATGACACTTCTAGCGGACAGTATCCAATATTTCTGGCGCAACAGTGAGCTCAGAAGATTGGCACCAGTATGGCAATGAGCACGGTGAAAATAGTCTATAATAAGATGAGTAACGTGGTCATGTTTAGGTAAAAGAGCGGGATGCTGAGCTTCATACGGAAGATTTGCATTTGAAAGTCTACCTCCAATTCTAATAATTTTATCTTGATCTATAAAGAGGTCAAGTTTTTTAAGCGGGGAAGATAATTTAACTTTTTGAATATTATTAAATAAATTTTGAAAATGAACTTGTTGTACAGAGCGTATTAAATATACTTCAGCTTTATTTAGCTCAGAAGCTGTGATGCGGCTGTGACCTTGATCACGAGAAATTATGCGAGAAAATCTAAGTATGTATACTATTATACGTAATATTTTATTCCATGATGAGTATTTCAGAGCAAGCTCGTAAATTAAATTAGGCTCAACAGAAGCGGACGCGGTACAAGTAACAAGTGTTTTACTATTAAATTCAGGTAGGTCCTCACAGCATTCGGGACTAAATGGAGTGATAGGCCATTCTGAAACTGGATCTTCTAACCATTTCGGGCCGTGCCACCATAAGTGATGTGACACTAGCTGCTCAGGTAAAATACCTCTAGAGAGACAGTCGCTAGGATTTTCTATACCACTAACGTGGTAGAAATGTTTTGGGTCAAGATTTTCTTGACATTTAGCAATGCGGTTACTAACGAAAACATTCCATCTATGTGGAGATGAATGTATCCATGACAGAGTAATTTTAGAATCGGAGAATGCGAATATATTATCAATAGCGGTTCGAGCACTATAAGTCTCATTAATTAATTTAATAAGTTTTGACAGAAGAACAGCGGCGCATAACTCTAAACGAGCAAGCGAAACTACCTTTACAGGTGCAACCTTTGATTTCGCACACACCAACCGTACGTGTATGTTACCATCAGGATCGGTCACATGTAAATATATGACGCAGCCATATGCTTTAAGACTGGCATCAGCAAATCCAACAATATTTGTTTTGCAGCCCATAGAAACGGCTAAATGACGCGGTATTTTTAATGTAGAAAGAAGAGGCAATTGCTCTTTGAATTTATTAAAGAGAGAAACGATAGAGTCTGGGGGTGTTTCATCCCAATCAATATGAAGATTCCATAAATCTTTAATTAATAATTTGGCAAACAATACCACTGGGGCAGCAAATCCGAGTACATCCCACAAGCGGGCAATTGTTGACAGTATGAATCTTTTGGTGCACTTGTCGTGTAAATCAGATGTAGTAAAAGTGAAGCTATCATCTGCAGGAATCCATTTGAGGCCTAGAATTTTGAGGTTATCATTGTCTGAAAAATCTATAGCAGCCCGATTGGATTGCGGCACAGAGACAAGCAAATCCTTTGAGTTAGTCGCCCATTTGGTGAGATCAAAACCACCAGCTTTAAAAAGAGAGATGAGCTCTTGAGATAAGACTTTAGCTTCTTCTAAAGAAGGAATGGAAGTGGCTAAGTCATCCATATATAGTTCACGCGAAGCTACTTCAGCAGCGTGAGGGAATAGGTTTTTCTCATCCGAGCATAACTGGCGCACAGTGCGCATGGCTAAAAACGGACTGGACTTAAGACCGAATGCAACTCGGTTAAATTGAAATACGCGGATCGGATCATTGGGATCAAAGCGGAATAATATTTTTTGATATTTTCTATGCTCATCAATAACAGCAATTTGTAGGTACATTTGTTTTATATCTGCTGTAATAGCAATGGGAAATAAGCGGAAGTTCAGTAATACAATAAACAAGTCAGATTGTAAATTGGGTCCC
The DNA here is from genome assembly GCA_951394255.1 of Polyploca ridens. Taxonomy (NCBI): domain Eukaryota; kingdom Metazoa; phylum Arthropoda; class Insecta; order Lepidoptera; family Drepanidae; genus Polyploca; species Polyploca ridens. The sequence continues at coordinate 82,468 of OX596257.1, read as the reverse complement.
GTATGTAAAATATCGTTTAGTGATATGCCATTGTGACATTTAGCACTAGCATCGAGTACTATACGAACCTTTGTTGTTTCTTTGTCTTGCCGTACGACGGGATGGTGCGGTATGAAGTACCCTTTATCATGGTCGTCAGAATCGGAAGGCAATATTTCAGATAAGTATTTTTTATCTAAGTACTCCTGTATAACCTCATTATAACTAGCGCGTAGCTGTGGATCGCGTAGCTTGGTACGCTCCAAAGCAAGTAAACGGCGGTGAGCAACGGAACGGGAATCACCTAACACGTCAGGATCCTCACGAAAAGGTAACGCGGTGCAATATCTGCCTGCGGAGTCCCGTGAGAAGTTACGAGAGAACAGCTGTTCACACTCCTTTTCGGCCGAGCTCATAAATTTTTGCGCGGGAATTTCTTCGAGCTCCCAAAACTTAAGTAGGGAATCATCTAAAGAAATAGTAAGGTCATTGGGACCAGAAATGAAAAAAGTCGCGGTATTAAAATAAGTGGATGCATTTTTATTAATATTAGAGTTAGCGGGAACGTCGCCCATAAGAATATAACCGAACACGGTTTCAAGGGCAGAAGGAGCGGGAGGTGCAATAATTTTTTGACCTAATAATAAAAATGGGAACAATTGTGCCCCGAGAACTACTTCGACATCTCCGGGGATGTGCCACAGAGGGTCAGCGAGCGGTAAGTTACCTAAATGTTGCACTATAGAAGTCTCAACATATTCAGTCGGTAACCTGTCAGTAATGCAATCAACGACAAGAGCGGTAATATTATAAAAATATTTTTTATTTTTCGCGGTTATTTTAAGGTGGATCCTACACCCTTTATAAAAGAATTGCTAAGCGGTATTATATTTAAATTTAGTTGTTTACAACAGGCAGTTGTAATTATGTTGTTTTGAGACGCGTTATCTATTAAACATCTAACTGAAATATATTTATTGTCCTTATTAGACGCATAAACTTGAGCGGTTGATAAAAGTACAGTAGTATGGGAAGGATTTAATTTATTAAAAGAATCGCGTTCGTTATCATTATTCTTATCAACTCGCGCTCGGGTGCATAGCGACACCGGTTGTGGAGCGTCCGTAGCGTTAGAAGGAGACGCGGTCGGATGCGCGGGCGAGGCTGCGCACGGGAGCGGTCGCGGCGCGGCGCGGGCGGCGGCGGACGGCTGCGCGCAAAGCTGCGCGATGCGGTTATCGCTATTATCAAGACGCGCCGAGTGAGAGGGACGCGAGTCAGAAACTATTTGTTGCGATTGCGAATTGCTATCCAAATGCAAAAGAGAATGATGGTGTTTATTACAAGTTTTACAACTATACGACGACTTACACTGAGAAGCAGTATGCGTAAGGCTAAGGCAGTTTACACAGCCTCTTTTAGATTTAACAAAATCTAAACGATCTTTAGTATAAAGTGCTTTAAAAGAGGAACAATTAAAAATCTGATAGTGATCAGATTTATTACAAAATAAGCAAGTTCTTTTATTATTATTATCGCGTGCAAGGAAAGCATGTTGGACTGTATTTGAATTACGCGGTTGAGACCGAGAAGCGGGCGGATTATTAAGGTTGCTACCGACTGGGGCGGTTCGCGCGGAGCCAGCAATTGGCGTAGAAGTGCGGTCTAATATTTTTACTTGCGATTTAATAAAATCAACAAAATCCTTATAAGAAGGAATTTCTTTATTCCTCATAAACATTTCAAAGGAAATAGCGGTTGCGGGATCTAACTTCTTTAACGCTAAAGAAAGTAAGATAAAATCTTTCATATCTTCAATACCCAACTGTTCCAAAGCAGATACAGAAGCGTGGAAAGTTTCAATGAACGTATTTAAAGACGCGGAATTATTTAATGCGGGTTTAATATTGAATAAATTAGACATGTAGTGTGAGCCTAATGCTCTTTTATCTTGATATTTTTGAACTAAGCTGTCCCAAATAGAATTATAATTATCACCGGACGGTATAATACCTGCCGTGATTTTTAAAGCATTTCCTGTTAATTTACCTACAAGATATTGTACTCTTTGAGAATTCGAAAGATCAGGATTTGAATGTATATTAGATTTAAAAGATTCAAAGAAGACGGGCCAATTTTCTATATTTCCATCAAATGACGGAATTTGAATTGGTGGTAGTTTGATACGACCTTTATATTGGGACGGAATAGTATTCTGCGCAGACACATTCGACGTAGTATTTGTCTTACTGACGATAAGAGAACGAACCCTTTCTATTCGGGTGTACACTGTATCAAAGGAAATCATTTTTTTATAATCAATCTTATATTCTGGATCAAGTTGCATATTTAACGCGTTAATTGTATCTAAATTGGCACTAAATTCATGACGAATTGTACTAATAATTTCAGTGTCCGCCATGAATGTCTCTGAGGAACGAAGGTCTGCACTCGCGGACGTGGAAATATTCTTAGAAGAATCATATAAGAACGATAATTGTTCAAAAATAGCTTCATTTTTAGCTTCCAATATTTTAATTTTAGTTTCAATAGCTTCCATTGTGAAAGATTGCGTAATAATAAATTGCAAAATTACCTAATTAAAGTAAAATGTTGTAGGTAAGTAGGTATATCCAACAGTTTAGGCACCTAATATAGGTATGAAAGTTTATTTCAAGTCGACAGATAAGGCTCATAGAATGCAATTATATGCGTAGTAATAGTACAAATAGTAAGTACGTATTGCGGTTATTAGTACACCATATGATTTCGTATAATAAGATACGAATCGGTACCTATAAAATCTAAGTCCTAAAAATATGGAGGAGCGGCGGCGGTATTGAATACCTAACTACTTTTTATCACGATTGGCGTGGTAAAAATGGCGGGAGTACGAAATATCGTATTTATATAGTCTAAAACCTATTTATGAGGTATAAGACTTGCGTATTATGAGGTATATACCTATTTAGAGGCATAAAACCTATAGAAAGCGGGAAATTATACGTGATTTGATATGAAATTAAATTGCTGTAATGGCTGACTCAAAATGAATCCGCTCGAAGGCGTACCAGAAAAAATGATGGGTTTTTGCGTAAAAATATTAATATGGAAAACGAGGAGCCTCCTAGGATAAAGGTAAGGACTTACCAGGAACTCCAGGAACTCCTATGGTAATCCAGCACAGTGATAAGCACCACTATTTCACATCAATTCACCAATCACAAAGTCCAATGCTTCCCGGTCTGTAGCGTTTTTCGTACTGAATGTTGCGGGGCGCGCGTTTCGTTTCACTCGCACAAACGCGCTTGGCGATGCGTCGCCGAAGTATCGAAGATTCCCGAAGCTCTTTTCTCGCTTTCACATATGATGTGGGAAAAGGAGAGGAATCGGGAAGTAGAGGCTCGTCATTGATACTCAATATGAGTAGGTTTCTACTATAAATATTATCATAGGTATTTTGGCCTAAACACCACCTCTTTTTTATTCGTAGACGCCATATAAAAATAATATACCCTATGACACTCCCACAGTTAAGAAGAATCTAACGACACCTCTTATATATATAAGAAAACGTCTTCACTGGTAGAGGTTCCGTTTATTTCGAGTAATAAAACATCTTGAATATAGATAAGTACTTAGATTTACTTTCCAATCGACTCCAATCACAATGTTACAAACAATATGTTCACTTCAATGCTCTCGCCAGAATGTGTCACTGATCAACCTTTTGTACATCCGTTGTCAAAGAAAAACCGAGGGAGAAATCCAACTCTGTAATTGGTTAAGCCAATTCCACCAATTAAAACGTAGCTCACGCGGTTATCAAGACAAAAATAGTTGCCAGTCAAAATAATATTGCCTGAACGAATGATTAAGTCGATTTTTATATCAATTATCCGACGGTAAAATATTTAAACCCTAACAATCGACCATCCTGACAACGTGTGCGTCCCTGCACACGGCCCCAGGTGGAACCCTAACAATCTTGGCCGGTAACACAATTCATAGAGATATAATAATATTTACTATAATAATTTATACATCGTATTGGCAATCATAACTTATTTAAAATAATAAATATACATCGTATTGACAATCATAAACCAATATAAAAATAAATTTACGAATTAGTTAAAAAATGTAAACAAAAATATTCTCATAGCAACAAAATTATAATTTTACTTATGCCTATACAAAAGGAAATAAAAAGACAATTTTCATAGAAATTGATTAATCAGAATCATTACTACGTATTTATGTAGAGAACAAAATACTACTTTAGAAGTAATAAGCAAATCAAATAATAATTGATTCAATAAAAATATGAAGACAATAAATATCTATTATAATTTAATATTTATACATTCTGCACAAAAACAAATCTCATAATAAAATCAACATAGGCTTATATAATCGATTATTTTGGTTTTACTGACAAATCAAAACATACATTTTCGAAATCAATCTGACTTGCACGAGACGATCGATTACTCGCAAAGAATATATATGACATTAAGAAATAATAACAATATTCTGGCATGAGACGTATCAAGACATAGACCGATCGATTCAGTTCCATGCATGACCATCAAACTACCAATATACCTACAAACAATCGATACTAGCTGACTGCACACAGGACGATCGATTACCTGTGACAGTGCAGCGGAAAACTAGGAACATATCAAGACATGGACCGATCGATTCGGTTCCATGCATAACAGTCCCCTGGCATTGGATGTATCAAAACACAGACCGATCGATTCAGTGCCATGCGTGACCATCCAACTACCAATATCGAGTCGATTGCACACAGGACGATCGATTACCCGTGACAGTGCAGTGGAAAACTAGGACAATATCAAGACATGGACCGATCGATTCGGTTCCATGCATGACAGTCCTCTGGCATTGGATGTATCAAGACACAGACTGATCGATTCAGTTCCATGCATGACCATCCAACTACCTATATCGAGTCGATTGCACACAGGACGATCGATTACCCGTGACAGTGCAGTGGAAAACTAGGACAATATCAAGACATGGACCGATCGATTCGGTTCCATGCATGACAGTCCTCTGGCATTGGATGTATCAAGACACAGACTGATCGATTCAGTTCCATGCATGACCATCCAACTACCAATATCGAGTCGATTGCACACAGGACGATCGATTACCTGTGACAGTGCAGTGGAATACCAGGACAATATCAAGACATGGACCGATCGATTCGGTTCCATGCATGACAGTCCAAGTACTAATACGATATATACCAGCTGACGCGCACAAGACGATCGATTACTTGAGACAGCGTAGTGGGATATATCTGAAACAATTCGAAACACTAAACTGTAGTCAAATGCCTCTAATAAAGAATCAAACAACATGAAATATTAACATCATTCGTCACTCTCATCGGTAGCATTCGAGTCAGGATCTATGGCCTCATGAGATCCGGTACAATAATAGCGAGCTTTGCCCATCGTTATTATTACATGTTTTGATTATTTTCACCAACTCATCTCCCCTGTATTCTTGTGCTGTACTTTTATCATACTTTTTATTTCGTCTTTACCTACCCTTAAAGTCTAAGCCATTCATTCAACCTAGGCCCCAGTAGGGTACTTATGAAGTAATCAACACTACTGAAGTCATCACCGGTTAGAAAGTCGGTCCTAAACCGAGAAGAATCTGGCAAGAAACTCAGCAAGATTACTTTTTAAATTTTGTTTTTTTTTTTAATTGTTCCATAAAGTAAAATACGCAAGCATAAAAACATTTCTATTATTTATTAATTATAATAGGGAAGATGGTTAAGGTTATCTGCTGCGTGGAATTCAGTCATAAGAAAATGTTCGCGCTGTGACTTTTGATCAAGTATGTGCGTTGATACAGTTAGTATGGGTGTACCGTGATCGTGACAGTCAGCTTCACAAGTCCAAATGCGGGTACTTGGAAACAACTCCCGTTTATTGAAACGCTGATACCCGCTGCTACAAGTCCACTCGTGACCACGATCAATATCAACGTGGTTGTAACGTCGAGGTTAGTCAAAATCATATTTTACCAATAGTCTGTGCGTGAACAAACACGATAATATATTAATATAGCAATGAATTTAGTTCGCGAAAGCTTGAAAGGTAAAAACCAACAAGATATAAAATTAAATTAGAAAATAACGACCTAAAACAGTTCATTATTACGTAGGTAATCTACTGGCTTTCATACAATGTGTACTTGTCAGAATCAAGCTACTTCCAGACATCCTTATCTTCAATACTACGCAGTGATACAGCCCAGGGCACCTACCTTGGTTGTATCAGTTTTAAACCAAATTTTGTTTTTATTTTATTTTCTGTTCATTTATTGTGTACATCTTTTATTGTTTGTTTTTATTGTGCTTTTGCTGTCCGGATAATTCGTGATGTCGAGAAGGACCCGACTGAAAATCAGTTCCGAGGTATGTACCACATACCTTGGAGTAACTCAGAGCCGTATACCTTTTTCGCCATCACACAACAATACTTAATGTTTTCATTCTTAACTATTTATCTGTTTCTTTTGTTGTGTTCGTATAATTCTGTAATGTTATGTGTATGTCGAAATAAATGTATTTTCTTTCTTTCTTTCAATATAATTGCCTTGTAAAAATATTTTGCTTGCAAGACTTTCTTTATGTGTGATTTGAATTTAAAATCAGTCATTTTGGTTAAGTACCTAAAGTGGTCTTATCTTATAAAAACGTACACTATTTGCATGAAATTACTTTCGAACTTTGGCTTATATAAAATACGGATCAACTAATTTGTCTTCCTGTTTCGTGTTCTATGTTTTACGCATGAACATTATATTTTCATAAATATAAAGTGAAGGTAAAGCCATGAGATTTATTTCCTTTAATAATTCTCTCGATGATTAACAAGAACCCTTAACATGTACGAATTGCTTCTTTGTTATATAAAAATAGTTTAAATATCTGCTGCAGCTCCCTGTAGTGATATGCCATAAGTAAAGGCTATGGCAATAAGCAAAATAACTAATTTCGCGGTATCGATATTATTATATTGTGATTTTTTCTAACAGCAAATGCAGCAGGACTTAATTTACCAGATAAAGATTCTACCTTAGGATCCCATTGCAATTTATTATCTATTGCAATATCCAAAAATACAGTTTCATCAACAGTTCCAAACTGCTGCCGTCTAGTAATACCCAAATGTCTACTTGCGCTGCGCTACATTTGCAAGAGAGAATCTTAAACATTTTTCTTCGAATATAGTAACAGGTTATTTACAGTAAACAATTTGGAGACTATTGGCATGATGTCATTTACATTAGTCTTTCCTAGGTATCTACTATGAAAATGAACGAAGTATCGTCAGCAAACAAGACTATATCTGAGAGACCATTTACAACTGATAGTAAATCATTAATATTTGATAACTAGGCCTGACACTGAAAACAAAAATGGCCCTGTATTGAACCCTTTGGGTACCCTGTACCACTAATTCCGACCTTTTGTTGGTGATTACTCAAATAAGATGCAACAATGAACAGATTCATGAATACCATAAAATCCAAGCTCAAGGAACGGAGTGGTCAATGCAGTCAAAGGCCTTAGATGAATCACAAAAATGCTGATTGCGACTTCTGAATTCTCCCAAGCTTTATACATAGATGTGCTTTGGTAATTTTCTAGCCACATCTGATGTAGATCTCCACTTCATGAAACCAAACTGATGACTACGCAGTATCTCATATTTATTAAAGTGACTTAACATTTGATTAAGCAAAAGTTTTTCAAAGATTTTACTAAGTGCTTGAAGTATGGACACTGATCTATAATCAGAAGGATTGTCTTTAAACCCAGACCTAAAAATTGGCCCTATTTTAATATACGTACTTCATTAAACCAGGAAAAGAGCCTGCATTTATTAAAAATATATGACGAAATAGGATTTGAAAATAGTTACGGACATTAAGAACATTAAAAGATTTTCTAACATCACTAGCAGTAATGTAACTAAATTTAAAACGTGAAAATTTTACATTTTTATGATGCTTGAGTAATGTTTTAACCACGTCAGGATACGAGTTAAGACTAGCAGTAGCTTTCTCCGGTATACTCGAGAATATTCAGTAAGCAGTGGTAACTTCTAACTTAACTGACACAAATTTATTATTAATTTTAAATGTGATCTGGTCGTTTTTATTTTTAAATTTACCTGATTCCGTATTTATAACGTTCCAGGTTGCCTTGATTTTATTAGACGCTATATATATTTTATTACGCATGTCAATATTGCTTTATTGCTATTTTAAATTATTTTGAATTATTTCTACTAAATGGAAGTTCTCGTTCGCATATAGGTACATGATCTTAAATTATAAAGTTCATACAGCTTATCCCTACTTTTCTGAGTTCTTTTCAAAATCAAAAAATCTAAATTAAAAAGTCATTTATTCAGTTTAGGCCCTAGTAAGACACTTATGAACGTTAAATTGGTACATACAATTTACCACCGGTTCGGAATACACGTAAACTGAGAAGACTCCGGCAAAAAACTCACTATTTTTGTGGCCCAATTACTAAATTCCAGCTTAATGTTTAACTTATATTTGATGGGACAAGCTTTATTTAAGTCATTAGAAATATTAGATGATAAACCATTATACATATTATTATCTCATTAAATAACAAATCTATCATTAAGTCCCCACTATACCTCATCCATGTGAGTATCCCAATATTTCCCGCCATGTTTTATATTTAATACTTTCAGAGAATCTAGTATGGTAGTTAAACATCGGACTAGCAACCGCTGTCAATATATGCTTAAACCCTTTATCCTGGGCAAACCTTTTAAATGCAATAGAAGTAAAGCAACTAAGTACCATGATCACTGACAACACATTCAGGAATTCTCAACGAGCAACCTGGGTGGACGACTGTGACGTAAGACCATCTCTAATATATTTTAAAATATCTACAAGATCATTTCTTTTTTAATTTATATTAAATGGCTTACGTGACCTTTTAGTTAGACTGTCCCCCACAAGCACGTGGCTCTGGTTGGCTCTCTTCATGCTGCTGTGCACGGTGTCCATCCTCTCTCCAGTGCACGTTGATGGACGAATCGTGATCAACTGCTGCTCCCCCTTCGATGCTCGCTGGGCTGCCGCGAAGTTGTGTGATGATCACTGTCTGCAGCCAGCAGAAGCCTGCACTCTCGTTGTAGCTCTTTTTCCAGCAGATCGACACGCATCTTTCCCCGTTGTCACTCACGCTCGAAATAGCTTGGGCTAAGAGTGCGGAGACGACTCCGACTCCTGCGCCCCAGTTCATGCATTGTCTGAAAGGATTGCATCGCGTAGCAATCCGAGAAAAGAAGGCATTACAAAACTGATTCATATTAAAACAAAAATATTTTGAGGGTACTTTCAAATATCTCAAAAACTAGGACACTTAGACCAAATTTAAGAATGATTTTCATTCTACCACACTTTAAAATGTTCCGAAACATTTAACAAAGTAAAAGATATAGCAAAAATAATGGTAGGTAATTGTGACTTCGTGGTGGAGCCCAAATGTATACGGTCAACAAGAATTGAAATAGGATTTCAAGTATAATTAACGCTTGATATTATAATTCGTGTAGCATTGTGATTATGTATAACCCACGGGTATGACCTATAATTTTACTACAATTGTATTATTAGTACCTAGCTAAAAAACAAAAGGTAAAACAATTTAAATATACAACATAGATCGCTTTCCAAAGTACGTAAAACTGTAGATAACTTATATGTAGATAGAGATCTCTAATTAGCCACGGACAAGAAAAATAATGAAATCACTTTTTTTTTTTAAACTATAATCTAATGATTGGGCGTTACTTACTTTCTGAAATGAGTCGCGACACCGCACTTCTGATATATAAAAAAACGTCTTCACTGGTAGAGGTTCCGTTTATTTCGAGTAATAAAACATCTTGAATATAGATAAGTACTTAGATTTACTTTCCAATCGACTCCAATCACAATGTTACAAACAATATGTTCACTTCAATGCTCTCGCCAGAATGTGTCACTGATCAACCTTTTGTACATCCGTTGTCAAAGAAAAACCGAGGGAGAAATCCAACTCTGTAATTGGTTAAGCCAATTCCACCAATTAAAACGTAGCTCACGCGGTTATCAAGACAAAAATAGTTGCCAGTCAAAATAATATTGCCTGAACGAATGATTAAGTCGATTTTTATATCAATTATCCGACGGTAAAATATTTAAACCCTAACATATGTTTAAAGCCATCGAGCCGTTTAGGCTGCAGAGCGTGCCAAAGAAATAGACATACACTCGAAAAACATAAACCTCCTTCCGGGTCAGTCGGGTAAAAAAATACAAGTCTGTTTTTTCCTCGCAACTGTGTTGAAAAACGTCGTATGACACGCGTGTGCATTGATTTATTACACTCTCGGCTCACTTATCGCTTAATACCGCCTCGAGTGTTAATAACCAACTTCGCACACATGTATCATAATGAACTATTAACATTAAAATAAAGAAACATTTAATCAATTTAATTTAATTTAATTTAATCCTTACAAAAAAAAAAAAAAAAAAAAAAATATTGAAAAAAAAAAATATTGAGCTCGCTAACTTTAGAGTCAAGAAAGCAAATTAAAAATATTTAAAGTGCTTATATATTAAAAATACAGCGATTTAAGTGATGGTGAATACCAAATAAACAAGCTCCATTGTTATCTTCAGCTTTTTTAATCGTATAGGTACCCATGTGGTACCCATATAGAAATTATAATAAAAAATATACGAGCCAAAGCGTCTTGACAGACGTCAAAGGAAAATATTTTCACAAGTTCACGTCTGTTCTTCTTAAAATTATTGATAAAACCAGTACATAGCGACTGAGCTGCACGAGTGGTACTGTATTAACACGTACGTACGTGAGCGCATAGAAAAAACGAAGACGAGCGCATAGAAGATTAGTGCTACCATGGCTCCAAGCCGTGGTACGCCGGCGCCGCTAATGTGCTCTCTTCATACATACGCCATGTGAAGTGTTCGGATTGTTTTTGTATGTTATCTTGTGCGTTTTTATGTGTTTTGGCTTGTTTTATCGTATTTTTATATAGGTTATTTAAAGACATTTTTGCTCCGGACATGCCACGATGCGTTCAAGCGAATCCAAGTGTATCAAGTAACCTACCAGTTGTGTCACTGGAAGATCTCGTGCAATGCCATGACTGTTCTCAGGTACGTTTTTTCAAGGGACAGAGAGGTCTTAAAATCCACCAGGGCAAATGCCATAAAAATGTTAACCCCTTTCGGTTCCAAATTCTAACCAATGTACTACTTCTCAGAATAGTCCTGATCAACCCTTTTGGAAAACTTTATCGCATTCAAAAATATCAACACCAGTTTTAAAACGAATTCCACGTGGTGCCCGCCTCTCTGTCGCTAGTGCATTATCCCAGGCCATCAAGTTAGTTGTTTTGAAAAATACAACACGTGCTTGGGAGCATTTGTTGTCTTTCCCTTATGCTGTGCTTTACGTCAGTCCAGAACAACATAATAAAAAATCTTTAACTACTCGAGTTAAAGAGAACTGCGTAATGTACAGCACACTGGAAGAAATTGTACTTCTTTCGGACAGCAGTTTAGTATCAAATCAAAATTCAAATTTTACTGTGAAACCCGTCACGGAGTCTGCTATCTACAGACTTGTAGAAAGCAAACTCGGTGACGGAGATATAAAAGGTGCTTCGCGAATCCTTTTTTCTAGTGACACAATAGCACCCCCTACCCCTGAAACGCTTTTGGCTCTAGAAGGAAAACATCCATCTCCAGCAGCAGGTCTTCAACTTCCCGAGGCACCGAAAGACTCTGATGTTTCCGTTGAAGTTACCGCTCTGGATGTGTCTGCAGCCGTCGCGTCCTTTCAGAGTGGCTCCGCAGGAGGTTTAGATGCCCTAACGCCGCAACATTTAAAAGACCTATTGTGTGGCGGCAATGGTGAAACTGGTGAGGCGCTACTGAGGGACTTGACGGCTTTGGTTAACCTTATGCTGTCAGGGCGAGTCAACGGAGACATCACGGAGATTCTTTACGGTGCCAATCTTTGTGCTCTAAAAAAGAATGACGGTGGCATAAGACCAATAGCCGTCGGTATGACGTATCGTCGCCTTGCAGCCAAAATCTGCTGCAAAAAGACCGCGCCTCAATTGGCAAACCTTTTTCAGCCAGTGCAGCTAGGTTTTGGCTCGCGAGGTGGCTGTGAAGCTGCCGTTCATTCAGTGCGTACATTTTTAGGGCAAAATTGTGGAGATGTGCTGCTGAAGGTAGACGTGAAGAATGCCTTCAATTCTGTGGATAGAGGAGCCTTATTAACGCAAGTTAAAGACAAAATTCCAAATTTATATAGTTTTATTTGGCAATGTTATAGTTCTTCAACAAAATTAACATATCTTGGCAACGAAATTTTATCCGCGGTTGGTTGTCAACAGGGAGACCCTCTCGGCCCAGCAATATTTAGTCTCGCCATTCATCCCATCATCCAACGTCTTCAATCTAAACTAAATGTTTGGTATTTGGATGATGGGACGTTTGGTGGAGACGCTAATACTGTGTATGACGACCTTCTTTTTTTAATTAAAGAGTTTAATGATATAGGTCTTGATTTAAATTTTTCAAAATGTGAACTCTATTTCTCCGACGATTGTCCTTCAAAAGATTTGGTTTTAAAAAAGTTTATCGGTTTGGCCCCAAATATAAAAATTGTTGACAAATGTTCTCTCCGTTTATTAGGCTCCCCTATCCTTGATGAATCTTTTCCATCATTCTTCGAAGAAAAAATTCAAATTTTTTTACAAACTTCAGACCGATTATCAAAAATAAATAACCACATGGCTTTTACTATTATAAAATTTTGTCTTTTTGTTCCCAAATTTACTTACATTTTACGTTGTTGTCAGCTCTGGAAACATATAGAGCTTCATCAAAGATTAGACAACATCGTGAAAAATACTTTGGCGTCTATTTTGAATATAAATTTGGAAGAGCGGGTTTGGTTACAAGCTTCACTTCCAGTGCGTTTGGGAGGCCTCGGTGTACGAACTATTTCTGGTGTGGCTCTCCCCGCATTCCTGTCCTCTGTCCATAGTACTCAAAATTTAACACAAAAAATTCTCGCGGCTTCTTTGGACAATTTGGAAATAATCTACTTGAACGAGGCCAGGAATGCGTGGCGATTAGCCTGTCCTAACATAGATTTGCCACAAACCACATCTTCTCAGTGGCTATGGGATGGGCCGATCTGCGAGTTAACACGGAAGCATCTTTTAAATACGTGCTTAAGCTCCGCAGATCGTGCCCGCCTTGTAGCCGTTGGTGAGTGGGAATCGGGTTTGTGGCTACAGGCTCTTCCATCGCCCAATACTGGTACATTAATTGATTCTACATCTTTCCGAATTGCAGTATCCCTTCGCTTGGGCGCATCATGTAGTGCTCCGCACCGCTGCCAGTGTGGCACTGCTGTCGACCGGCTCGGTCACCACGGTTTGTCTTGTAGCAGAAGTGCGGGAAGAATTCCCCGCCACTCCAGCCTTAATGATATCATACGTCGGGCTTTTACCACCGCCAACTGTGCGGCCATTTTGGAACCAAATGGCCTCATGCGTGACGATGGTAAAAGACCTGACGGAATGACTCTTATTCCATGGAAGATGGGGCGGCCTTTAGTGTGGGACGCTACTTGCGTAGACACTCTTGCGCCGTCTCATCTTCCTGGAACTCAAATCAGGGCTGGTGCGGCGGCGGAATCAGCGGAGAGCCTCAAAAGGCGCAAATATAGTACCCTTGACAGCGGCTACATATTTGAGCCTTTTGGGGTTGAAACTCTGGGACCGTGGGGACCGGGAGCACATACAATTTTCAAAGATATATCTGGACGTCTGGTCGAAGCAACACGTGACCAAAATGCTGGTTTTTATTTTGGGCAGAGATTAAGCATTGCCATACAACGTGGCAATGCAGCCAGCATTTTGGGAACGTTGCCTACTGGTAGTGGCTTGTTAGAGTAAGGGTTTTTTTTTTTTTTTTTTTAAGTTTGTAGTTGTTATAGTTTTAGTTTTTAAGTTATCTTTTATCATTATTACATTATGTATCAGAGAAGTAAAATAAAGAATGCATACATAGATACATACATACAGGTGCTACTATTTAATCCTTTGACTGTTTGACTATCCGCGCGGGCGAGGAAAACAATAAAAATCTATTGTTATTTTTTAACCGCAAGTCAAGGGATTTAAGTATAATGTACTAATTACTCTATGATCTCAATCGTACACTCAAATGGTCGACACAAGAATCTTGATTCTTAGGTTCACGCTATGTCCCCGCACTACGCTAATCATTCCTTGTACTACCTGTGAGCTACCTCCGTACCAATGTATTTTCTGTCGTTTACTTGTCGTAACGGCTATTATTTTATTTCGACATATTACTTAAATACAAACATATTGTTTCGTTATAATACTCATATATGATAGGAAACGCAATGTTCCCGCAGATTTGATGTGGCAGATAGCCTTTTACATGAGAAAACGGCACAATTAACAATTTTTTTTGGAGCTCAATCTCGCGACACTGAACGATACCAAATGGCAGTGGATGTCGCTCGAACTAGATTTTATAAACGCATATGGCCATATGGCCAACGTACTTAGACAGAGGGGGTCGCCTGTGTTTGGCGCCTCCCTATATATTGGATTCTCAAAGTCATGACCACTGCCAAGAGTGCACGACTAAGGAGAGAGAAGTGAGATTATTAGTAAGGGAGCTAAAAAGGCTGGTTTAGTTGAACCGGCCACACCGTACATTCGTTGAATCAGTAGGCACACAACATACAATACAAGCTAGGGTGATCAATAATAATAATATAGCTGGCAACACCGTGTCAACACAAACGTCTCTTTTTCACAATTTCAACAGAAAATAATTTTTGACGCATTTTTACAATTGTTCTTCAATATAAACTGAATCTGAAACCAGAAAACCATTAATAAACATAAAAGAGATCAAAATACACCAAAATGAAATAGAATTAATATTAATTAGGTCTTTACCTATGAAATTGCCGTTTTGTATGAAAAAATTTAAACGATATTTTTTCATGTATTTTTTATTTGTATTAATCGAAGTAATCACCCATGCAATCAATGCATCTTTGCCAACGCAGTGACAGTTTATTGATGCCCTTCTTAAAGAAATCAGCTGGACGGGAGGCAACAAATTATTCAAAGGCATTTTGTACTGCCTCTCGGGTATTGAATTTTTTTCCCGCCAAGAAGTTATCCAAATTCTGGAAAAAGTAGTAGTCTGTAGGCGCAAGATCTGGTGAGTAGGGCGGATGACGGAGAACTTCCAACCCCAGTTCTTGCAACTTGGAGACCGTCTGCTGTACAGTATGAGGTCGCGCGTTATTGTGCAGGAGCAGCGGAGACGAGCGATTGACCAATGCTGGTTGGTGATGTGCCAGTGAATTGGAAATCACCGGGACCAGACGGACTGCACAACTTTTGGCTCAAATGGCTAAGTAGTTCACACACTTGCCTGGCATCTCAGTTTCAGTCATCCTTAGAGTCTGGGTCGCTACCGCAGTTTCTAACAACAGGCGTTACCCACCTGCTCCATAAGTCAGGTAGTCCCGCGGAACCCAAGAATTATAGACCGATCACATGTTTGTTAACGGTTTATAAACTTCTAACATCTATTTTGAGAGCGAAAATTAACACTCACATTGACAATAATTCAATTATGTCCGCCTCTCAAAATGGATGTAGGAATGGGTCCCGCGGTACTAGCCTCATTGACATGGCCATAAGCCAACAGGTTCGCCGATCCTGCAAGGATCTGTCTACATGCTGGATAGATTATAAGAAGGCCTACGACTCGGTGCCACATACATGGCTCTTGAGGGTGCTGGAGTTGTATAAGATTGATGCAACTCTACGCACCTTCCTTGAGTCATGTATGGTGCAATGGAAGACGGTCCTTCGCTATCCGGGATGTCGACAAATCCAGGGGAATGATGAACCTGTATGGATTAAACGGGGAATATTCCAGGGCGACAGTTTGAGTCCACTTTGGTTCTGCTTGGCCCTGAATCCTCTAAGCACACTGCTAGAGGATTCAGGTCTAGGCTATCGGTTGAGGAGAGGTGGTCAGGTTATATCTCACCTCCTCTAGATGACCTGAAACTCTTTGCCCCCAACAAATTGCGACTGATGGAGCTACTGAAGGTAACTGAAACATTCAGTAGCGCCATCAGGATGGAATTTGGTGTGGACAAATGTGCAGTTATGCTTGTAAGGCGAGGGGAGATTATGGAATCTGAGGGAACCCTACTCTCGGATTCCATACAACTTAGATCCCTCTCCTCATCCGAAAGCTATAAGTATTTGGGTATGTCGGAAGCGTTAGGCATCAACGTTGCTGACATGAAGCAATCGTTGAGGGAGCGCTTCTTTGGTCGCCTGAAGAAGGTATTAATTAGTCTTCTTTCAGGCGGAAATAGGTGCGTGCCTTCAACGGTTGGGTCATGCCGGTTTTGATGTACTCTTTGGGCATACTCAAATGGACTCAGACGGAACTCGACGCCCTGGATATAAGGGTCCGTACACTGCTGACCGCATACCGGATACATCACCCACGCTCATCGGTGATGAGACTGTACATCCCGCGGAAGTGCGGGGGTCGCGGCTTTTTAAATGCTAAGACCCTCCACAACCACGAGGTGTGCAGTCTCAGGGAATATTTTCTAAAAGCCGAAGTGGGTATGCACCGTGATGTGGTGGCAGTGGACAAGGGGCTTACCCCGCTTTCCATGGCAAAAGAGAACTGGCGCAAACCTGTGATACTTACCACGGATAACCGCAGGGAGATATGGCAAAGCAAGGAGCTTCACGGGCGCTTCTATCGGGCTCTTCATGAGCCCGGTGTAGATTTTTTAGCGTCCGTATCCAGGCTTCAGAAGGCAGTACTCCTCGATACGGCTCGCATTGTGAGGAGGTTCCTGTCTTTGCAGCCCTAACCACCGGTAGCTTGGACCCTGCTGGTGGACAACTATTTTTTATATTTTTAAATGATTTTTTAATGATTTTTATAAAAATATTTAAAAATGTATTTAATATGAATAGTAAAATGAATAAATGACATAATAATAATAATAATCTTGTTTATTGAGACAACGAGGCCCACTTGTTAGTATTACAATTTGAATATTTCCTTAAAAACTATGTTAGTAACAAATAAAATAAAATGACAAATTAAAATTTCTTCCTATTTACAATTTGGACGCACTATCATGTCAATGGCATGTTTTAACAAAGGCGTGTCAAAATTACTCGATGAAGTCTTCAGGATACTATTGGGACTAGACCGCATCCTAGTTAATATCGAGGGGTGAAAGGCTATTTGTTTGAAGCGACATTTTGGACGATATTGAGTTATATATGTTACCGGCCAAACCCGATTTTAGGCTAAACTAGTTTGGACTAGCGATTTTTTCTTCGTCGATTGAGCCGGGTTTCGCTCCATTCTGAGCACTTTTTTGGCGCTTAAGACAATGCAATTTTAGTACCTTATTCTCAAAGATGATGTATGATCGGACATCAAATTGACAAATTTTTTTGATTAACTCATTTAAGCTGTATACAAAAAAATAGATAATCGACGCTTAAGTTATTATACCTGTAACAAAATTGTAGTTGTATGGCAGATAAAGCGTTTTACGCTAGAGCTAACTTTTGATAAAAATTCTCTTCATAAATTTTGCATTCATCTAAACTAATAAAGAAAAAAGATAAAAAAATAAAGATATCGAAGATATATAGATATCTAAAATAAAGAGGAAAGATTTGTTTGTTTGTTTGCATTGAATAGGCTCCGAAGCTACTGAACCGATTTGAAAAATTCTTTCACTGTTGGGAAGCTATACTATCCTTGTGTAAAATATCCCAGCAATAACAACGACGATTAGTAGAATCAAACGTATATTATGCTTATAAATCACTATACACAAATCCAAATAAGTATGAGAATACAAACAATGCTTTCTCAGCGAAGGTTGACAATCGAATCCAAGGCCGCCTGTTCTCAGGTATTATATTTTTTGTCTGTGTTGCCAGGTGTTACCTTCTCAATTTTAACATAATTACACAAATGTGTTATAATTTTAAATGAAATTTGATTGAAAATATGAAACTGTTAACAGACGGCCATTCTGTTAAAGGAATGTCCCATTCCGTGAAACCTCTCGGCCATTCTACAATGTAATGTATGACTCTATACATATAAAAGAGAAATTAAAATAAGAAACCTACAACATGTAAAACAAAATAAATTAGTATTTAACTAGGACAAACTTCTGTAACAAAATAAAATACAATGTGTAGTTATGTCCTTCTTTTCTTAATTATTCATTAAGTAATTAACTAAATATGTAAAACAAAATATATTCGACATAATTCTGTGACAAAATAAAATATATAAGTATGTATTTCTACTCTTAATTCATAATTCAAATTCATTTATTTGCCATAAAGTGTAGTACATTACAAGGTGTACGGAGCTGTTTAAATAGAACGTACACTTTGTCAATAGCTGACTGATTTACATTATTTAAAATTAACATTACATATTAATTACTTATACAAAATTAAATATTAAAACACAAAACAACATTTAAAAATCGAAATTAAAATCATTCATAAATAACAATGTCAAAGTATAACAATGTCAAAATATTACAAAATACCACACATAATTATTCAATTAAACAATACAAAAGAAAAAGATATTACATAATCCCAACATACAAGTTTACGTTTTGAGTAGTCTCCCTTATATCGTAGAAACTACGTTCCAACAACCATTTACGTAGCTCATATTTAAAACGATAAATTAATTAACTAAACATGTAAAAGAGAATAAATTAGTATAACTTGGACATAATTCTGTAACAAAAATAAAATAAAATATGCAATTATGTCTTTCTATTCTAAATTCATCATGAATTAACTAAACATGTAAAACAGAATAAAGTATAGTATAACTTGGACATAATTCTGTAACAAAAATGAAATATGTAATAGTGTCTTTCTATTCTTAATTCATCATTAATTAAATAAGTGATTAATTTCTGATACAATTAAATTACATCAATATCATCATGTTATCACCATACTATTAAATTGTTCATTTCATTTCATTTCATTTCATTTCATTTCATTTCATTTCATTTCATTTCATTTCATTTCATTTCATTTCATTTCATTTCATTTCATTTCATTTCATTACTTGCCATCCGAGCAATTAGTTTTTGTCACCGTATCGTTTGCTACCGTTTGTCACACCCGAGGGACACGGCCTGCCTCGCATTCTTGATTAAACTGTTTCTAGCCACCCGCGGGCTAGTGAACACACTAATGCCACCGAGGCCAAGAATAACATTTAGGTTGCTACCGTTTGTCACACCCGAGGGACACGGCCTGCTTCGCATTCTTGATTCAACTGTTTCTAACCACCCGCGGGCTAGTAAACAATAGGCCACCGAGGCAATTTCTGCCACCCGATAGCAGATATCAATCGGCACATCGATGCCAGCTGCCGTTGACAAGCCGATCGCACCGGTCTGGACATCGAACGCAGGTACCGAAACTGAAAATGTACATGGACAGGAATATTAGGATTAAAAGATGGAAACATGTCTTATGTTTCACTATTGCTATTACAACTACTATCATCACTTCTATCATCCTTCTTATCCCTCTCTCTCTATCTTCAGATATCGGCAATTCTGTAGCTACCTTCAAAATATGTTCATCTTTACTCTTTGTTCTTTTACCAAAAACTACTTCTGCATAAAACTAACCGATGCCCTGAATAAGTTTGTTATTCAGGCTCCATTGTAGCTTACACATATTATGGTCCCAGTCTTTTTATCTAGGATGTGATTCATAGTTTAACACCTGTATTGACTGGATGAATGCTTTAAATTCAATTGACGTAAAACTTGTACTTTAATAATGTTATTGGGCCAACTAGAATTATATATATATATTTCTTCAAGTACAGTTTTAGATTTCAAATTCTTCAGCTCTTACAAATATTTTAATGAAACAATCAATTACTCCTATCCTAAGATATGTGTAACTATTGCCTCGTTTACTTTTAACAAATGGGCCCTAGATGGTTCATAATATATACTACATGTATATATTGTTAATACAAAATGTAACATTTTTTTTTGTTGTCTAAAGCGTTTCATTTTCGGAAACCAATATCTGCACTGATATTTTCAAGAGAAACGAAATAATTCATTCATTCAATTAGGCCTTCACAGGCACATAAGAATAGTCTGACTCTAACACGCTAATACCGGTCCGGAAGGCTACAGCCGCCGAGAAGAGCCGGCAACAAACTCAGAAACCACTCCCTCCAAAACAAGCTTATACTCATTACATAACATTTACACAGTCACAGATTAATGTTGTTGCTGTGCTCTAGCGCACAACAACAACACCAATCCGCGACCAGCGCCCGTATAGTAAGCCTTCTATACTAAAGCGGAAATTTGTGTGAAGGTAAATTTAAAAGTGCAGGAGGGGTTCCATTATAGAAGTGAATACTCAGTTCCAAAAATTAAACATGCACTTTTTGGAGTCGATAAGCAGAGGTCACAAGTTTATGCTTATTTCTACTATTGACTCTGCACTCTGCACTTCCCTCTTTTTTTATTATTACAAAAAGATTAATGTTCTGATGTACAAATAAAATGTTTGCATAAATA
This sequence comes from Polyploca ridens, assembly GCA_951394255.1. NCBI lineage: Eukaryota > Metazoa > Arthropoda > Insecta > Lepidoptera > Drepanidae > Polyploca > Polyploca ridens. The sequence goes on along the minus strand of OX596257.1, from coordinate 61,608 downwards.
TACTGCGGGTCTACTGAGAGGACACTTATATATACGTCTTATATCTCTGAGAGAAGCTCTAGAACTCATATTATAAATAGCTCGCACTGCTTCTTTTCTCAAAATAAAGGTAGTTTCCATCAGCAGCTTTACCCCAAAGCAAAGTGCCATTGGACATAACACTATGGAAATAACTGAAATAAACTAATCGAGCCGTGTCTATGTCTGTTAGCTATCTAACTGCTACTATTACTATTGTGTAACTGCATAAACAGCTGAACTGAGCTTTCCCGACAGACACGATATTTGGTGTCCCTTTGAAGTTTTGAAGTCTAAAGCAATCCCCAAGAATACTGTTGATTCAAAGAGACCATCATTGAATCTATCCATCTTTAAATTACAGACTACTTATTTGACTACTTTGGGTAGTGCACATTTAATACATTTAGTATTATTTGCATTTAATACTAGATTATTGACAGTAAACCAATTTAATACCCCAGATGATGCATCGTTCATATCGCCAAAACTGGACTTCAGCAAACAGTACAATTCCACAAGTATTTTTGACATAAAAAGGTAGGTCATTAATATAAGTTAAACATAGAAAAAGACCCAAAATAGAGTCACGCGGTACACCCATATGCACAAGAGAACCAGATGATTTAACTCAATTGACATCAACACCTTGAGTTCTTTCTTTAAGATACGACTTCATCAGATCAAGTGCTGCGCCCCTAACTCCATAAAAATTCAGTTCACGTATGAGTGCCCGGTGATCAACACAATGGAAGGCCGTAGACTTTAGATGGATCATAGAACACTCCAATAACACTATGTAACTTCTCCCAAGCGTCAAAACATCTCTTAAAAGTGCCACCCCAGCAATGGTTGAACGACCCTTTGTAAACCCATACTGCTCACTATCTAAGAGTTTATTCAAATTAAAGTGAGCGACTAACTGCATTAAAATAAAATCATTTCATATAATTTGCTCAAGGTTGGCAAAATGGAAACTGGCCTATAATTAGTAGGATCACTATGATCTCCCACTTTGAACAAGGGTATAAACTTTGCTATGTTTCATTAAATCAGAAAACTGACCAAACTCTACGCATTTGTTAAATATTTAAGCTAAATTGTGAGCAATATTATGAATGATACCCTGCAAAACAGTTAGGGATATATGCCATAAGTCACTTGTGCGTTTAATTTAGAAGGTCTCTAAAAGTTTTTACTACCTATGTCGTAAAGTGTAATGTGTCTAAACTTGAATAATTCACAGCGCCCCGATATACCTATTTGTTTTCAATAACAATTCAGGATCTGTCAATGAGGAATTCAAGGAGCTGGTTGGCTCTTGGATATCCAAAGAGGAAACGCTGCCAGCCTTCTGGGAACCTTGCCGTTATTCGGAAGCAGCGGCAGACTTGAGGAAATGTTCTGTATATAAATTGTATTTTGTACATATTTGTTGTAAATAATGATACTTTTATACCAGGAGCTGGTTGTTGTAAGTGCAATTTGACTATCATCAGAAATAATATTATTATTAATATTCAACTCAATACGCCTACTGTTCTGAGACCCCATTCGGAGTTGATAATGTTCCAAGCAGTATTGACTTTATTATTTGATTACTATTTTTTTTTCCAAATATATTGACTATTGGCAAATGTACAAGTTATCTTACAAATTTTACTTTTTAACATACTCAAGAAAATCAATATTTTGATTGAACTTTTTCATATCCTAAAGCTCATACAAATATTAGCTCTACTTCTTTAAATACCCACTGCTGCCCAGTCGCTAAACCAATTCCATTTTTTTTTTTAAATAAAAGGTCTCAGGTTCAAAAGCCTTATCAAATTCCGCCTCCATCGTCACGCCCACTCTTTCCATTAAGCATTTCATAAAGCCAATCAGCGCAATTTCCATAGTAAGGAAATGTTTTCAAAATGTTACGCTGCCTGATTTACCCCACAAACCCTGTCGGCCACAGTCTGCCCATCCACGCCAAGGTCGAATTCTGGCAAAACATTACGCTCTCCCTCAAAACTGTTACCTTGCATACCGCAACCGCAATATTTGTTCGAATATAATTCTGATAGATTTATTCAAGCCAATTAGTAAACGACGAAACGATAAGACAACCATGCCCTGCCTACACCCTCAAAATCAGCTCCCTATCAGAAAAGTGCTTCTGCCCCTTCGATAAATGTGTACCTTCCTCAAAATACAAAGCAATGTACAAACAAATTTATTCAAAAATCTGCTATTATGATTATTTACATTCAAAGCGCACTATACCACTAATGAATTTATAAATGATATAACTCGAAATGTCTGAATCAATTATTGTTTTTTCATCATTATTGCTATGACATTAACCATTAACATCAAATATCAACATTGAATTATTACGCTTAGAAGCGAAGTATCGAACAAAAATCCTCGCGACTCGTAGGCCACTTGACAACCAATGTGTGCGTGAGTACCATATAATTACACTCGCTGACACGCACACAAGCGCACGAGTAATGTTGCAAGCTAAACGAAATTTTTCGGTAAAATTAACCTTCCGATACTAGTGAATGAAATTGGAAGTAAGTATTCATAAAACAAATTAAATAGTTTAAAATGTTCTGCGTCTTAGATAATTTATCATAGACACAGGCCTGCTATTTATTTATTACTAGTTTAATGGTTATGTTTCATAGTACTTATGTCGGATATTTTAACATAGTAAACCAAGACAATGTGCAAAGCTATGAACGATCGTACAATTTGTAGTAGGTATTGTTGGTAATGATAGGTTTCATATATGATAGGTTGTATAGAAAAAGAAGATTAAGAAGTATGTAGGTATTTAATTATCATTATCGTATAAAAGACGAATAGCTATACATTCTTACAATATCCAACTGAATCTATACTAATATAATATATATAATATTAATATTTATAATACAAGAAACCGGAAGAGTTTTTTGTTTGTTTGTTTAAACGGGTCAATCTCTCTGTAAAAAAAACTACCTGTAAAACAACTACTGTGTAAAACTACCAGTCTGATTCGAAATTTCACTAATATGAAGCTACATTATCCCGAGTATTATAGGCTACTTATCCCAAGAACGCGGGTGAAACCGCGGGGGACAGCTAGTCAGTTATAATAGCTATAACAACTTATCGGACTCAATTACTTACTCCACTTCCTACACTAACGAAATCAGTATCAATTACGTAAAACAACACAAATTCGCACACAAACAGCTGGCAACACTTAGCTCGAAATCTGAGTGAAGTATTTTTATTTTTGAATTTTGTTATTTTAGATGAATTACGCAATAAAATTAGTGGCTTATCTATGGAATATTACAACAGAATTCTAATCTTTCGTCCCTGATGAATTATGACACAATTTTACTGCACAAACCGTCATATTTATTATTTTTCCGAGAGCGCCACTCACTAAAACGCCAGTCGGTACACTGACAGCGCGGCGGTCATTTGGAGCCATTATGGCTCCAACTGAATGGATTATGTTTCGCGCGTGTACTTTGTTTCTATGTGTAATAATTCAATGAATATCAACTTTTTTTTCATTGAGCTTTTATTACCTACTCTGATATTTTACAACATCCCTGCCCTATAATAACCTGTGTTCAACATATAAATACTCTACTCCATTACACTCTATTCGTTTGTCAAAATATCTAGCAAAGTTTCTGCAGAACTGCTAGGTAGATACCAAAAGGTGATCCCGAACGACAGGATCTCCCATTATTTAATTTGGTAATTCATATCAAATTAAAGCCTACTCCGCTATCTTTTCCCAAACGTACGCGTCCTTGCTCTTGAATATATTCCAGAATTACCAGTGTCAGCAGAGAATGAACTAGTATCTGTGCCGGCCGACCGTAGAAATGTTTGAGCGAGATGATCCAGTATACTTATGACCTCTCCGACCATTGCGATAGCGACGCCGCCTTGCAAGAACGAGAAGACGGAGCATCGCTGCCGCCGGTGCTAGTGCTGCTATTTTAACAGAACTCCGATGGTTCTTGGCGAGACCGACCACGATACGTGTCCCATCCCCTCATGAAATCCTCGTGCTACGTCATCTCTTGGAAGAGAACGAAGTCGCCCCCTTACAGACCATAGCATGCACACCATCGGCTCCCTCTTTTAGCATTCATAGCATTTTATAAAGGCGGTGCAAAAGTTGACACGGTCGACATGTCAGATAAGTTCAAATCGCCTCTTAGCGACAAGACCGCCCATTCTAGGTACAGTAATTAATAAATTCCTCGTTTTTATTTTGTTAAGTAACCGCCCCTCTGGTGTACAAAAAGAGTAATCCATCTATAATATAGAAGTGGACACCACTTTCCTTTGCTTGTTTAGTAAAATATCAAGGGACCAGTAGGTTATGAGACCAGATAAAACAAGAAGGCCAGTGCACCAATTAGTCATAACGACAACGTACATTTAAATAGGTATATTATTAAAGGTCTAATGCCTGGTCTCTATAAACAAATACGAGTCGGTTTGCTTACCAGTGGTAGTTTTTTTTTTTTTTTTTATTGCCAAACTGTGCAATTCGTGTGTGTGTGCATTTCGTAAGCTAATTTTACCTGTGATATCTACTTCCATATGAGAGGGTCTGCTATGCAAAGCTTTGAGGTCTTTGCTTTATTATTAGTAAAGGTATAAGAGTCTTAATTTTTTATAGGTATCAACCATCATTCATTTGTTGAAACAACATAAATAGTAATAACACAAAACCAACATTCCGTAAGGCAAGAAGTACCAATACCCACTGCAAACTTGTTCGCTTGTAGGTAGGTAGGTATATTGGGAAACAAATTGTTAGTCTAAAAAAATAATGTGCAATATGTATTCTACACAAAAAGTGATCATCATATGCCGTGATATGAATTGATATCCCACATTTAATATTTATCTTCTAATACCTAGTATGTGTAAAGAAAATTCGTTTATTCAATTTAGGCCCCAGTAAAGCCATGAAGGTCTAAGATTCTAACACTGGTTCGGAACTAATCGGAACACATCTCCAACTGCAACATGTTCCGAGGAGCCAGCAAGAATTACGAACAATTTTCATTATTGAATTTGCAATAAAAGTGTATAAATAATATTGTGGGTAATTACAAATAGTTCAGGAATTCTTCGAGCGGGCCCGGGCGCCACCAACGTGATCGACTTGCGAAGTCGCGAGTCGCATCGCGACAAGAGTTACGGAGTAACCACTGGCACCGTGTGTATGGCGGCGCTTATATGACAACATTAAAATATCTATATTTATCTTAAAACTTGCTGCAATCGGTTGTACAAAGTAGAATATTCGGTTTCTGATTAACTACAGAAGCTATTATCATGTTGTATTAACTAAATCCTAGCTACTTACTGGATTTAACAAAACAGCAAACATTACCACAAAATAGATATCCGGAACATTATAAAATATACCTTACATACCTCGATTTTCTCACCAACGTTCTTACCACTTCTGATTGTAAAATATCCCAGCAATAACAACGACGATTAGTAGAATCAAACGTATATTATGCTTATAAATCACTATACACAAATCCAAATAAGTATGAGAATACAAACAATGCTTTCTCAGCGAAGGTTGACAATCGAATCCAAGGCCGCCTGTTCTCAGGTATTATATTTTTTGTCTGTGTTGCCAGGTGTTACCTTCTCAATTTTAACATAATTACACAAATGTGTTATAATTTTAAATGAAATTTGATTGAAAATATGAAACTGTTAACACTTGGGTGACATAGGCTATATTATATTTTCAAAAAAAAAGAGATCCTTACTAAAACTCCAATAATGTAACCCAAGGTGTAAAAAAAAAAACCTAAAATATTCATTTCATCGCATGCGCTGCGAAAACTATTGATGATAGAATAAAATAATGTACTAAGACTTTGTAGAACGCATCATTATTTACAAAAAATGTTGGAACAGTATATATCTAACTATAATAGTTATGCCACAATAAGTGTTCTTTTATTTTAAAAAAAATATTGAAATGCCACCGCTAGGAAAAGCTATTTATTTGTATCTTGGTATTAATCCATATCAAAATAAATTACTTCATATTCAAGACTCCTTCAATACCTTTGTATAACTTTTTGAATTATTCAATTCGGACATTCCATTCGAAAGATATCACGAGTTTAAAATTGTAAGTATTAGAACAGTGTTTGTAAAAAAACTCCTCCGAGACGGCTTGACCGATTCTTATGAGATTTTGTGTGTATATTCAGTAGGTCTGAGAATAGGACTTAAACTACTTTTCATACCCGTAGGGTAGGGTGGAGTAGGGTAGCGCAGGGTAGGGTAGGTTAGGTGAGGTTTTTCATCCGTCCAGTGTTGGATGAGTGGCTGGAGCGAAGGCACGGCGCGTTGACCTTCCGGTTGACGCAGATCCTCTCGGGACACGGTTGTTTCGGGAGGTATCTGTGTCGGATTGCCGGGAGGGAGCCGACCGCCGAATGCCACCACTGTGACGGGTGCCTCGAGGAGGAGGCACAGCACACGCTGGAGGTGTGCCCAGCCTGGGCAAGCGAGCGCAGCGAGCTCTGCGCCGAAGTGGGGACAGATCTCTCGCTGCCGAGCGTGGTTCGCGCTGTGGTTTACAGCGGGAGATCGTGGGACGCACTCCACTCCTTTTGCGAGCGAGTTATGCTCGCAAAGGAGGCGGCGGAACGTGACAGGCAGGACACTACCACCCTGGCTATCTGCCGCAGGAGAACCGGGCGTCGGAGGGCGGCTTTTTTTTTAAGTCACCTTCCCCCCAACATGGGCCCAAGGGTGGCGGACTCGGGGGAGTCTGCCGCCCATCAACATCGGGCTCGAGTAGTGGAGCATGTGTTCTCGCACGCTACTCAGGAGGAGACGGCGGAGACAAGAGCTCCGGTCTCTGCCGTCAACGAAGAGGAGGCGTCCGATCAGGCCGTCGCTGCTGGATACGCGGACGAATGCTTCGGCGCCCCCGTATATCCAGCCGGAAGGGACAGGTAGGAACGCCGTGGGGTTTTAGTCAGTAGGAGTCTGACATAACCCGGCCGCTCCCCCCGGAGTGCCCGGATATCCATGAGGATTTCCCCACGAAAAAAATAAAAAAATAGGTTAGGTTAGGTTTGAGTAGGGCAAGGCAAGGCAGGGCAGGGCAGGGCAGGGCAGGGCCGGGCAGGGTAGGGCAGGGCAGGGCAGGGTCCCCCCCGACGTGTTGCCACCTTGTCGTGGTGGGCGGGCTTGCGTGTTCCAATGATCCTTGTGGCTATACCGGCAGGGCTACCCATACCGGGAGGCACGGGGTGAGGGATCAGACGAAGAGCAACACATTCCCTTCCTTTTCCTTTCCCTCGTTCCTATTTCCATCCTCAAAGGGCGGGACTGCTCCCGGTACTTCTCTTATTATGAGAGTTGACCGGCGATGCAGACTGCCCTATCCTTTCTCCTTTCCTTCCCTTTTCCTTTATTATCCTGTAGTCTAGGGTTGGGGGGGTATTTTGAGCTTAGGTCATGTAGTTTAAGGTGGGGGGTATTTTGTGCGTAGGTGTTGTAGTTTTGGGTGGGGGGTATTTTGTGCTTAGGTAATGCTAGAGGGACCACACCCTTGGAGCAAAAAAGGACAAAGCTGTGGATCAGCCTAAAATGGCAAGTTGTAAAAAGAACGTACTACCCCAGGAGGGTACCAGTCGCTCCGCGACTGGAGAATCCCTCCCGGCGTTAGCTTCGACTGACGTCGGCAGATGTCCCACGTATTCTGGGGGGGACAGCAACCGCCTTACGTCTTCGGACGCATCCATACCACAAGGCCAAGGTGGCCACCATTCTGCGCATGTTGAGTCCGACTTTAATGACTCTATGTTAGCGGAATCGAGATCACTGCGTAAGCCCGAAAGCGCCACCGGCAGCAAGCAGGAGGAAGAGGTAGACTTCATGTCGGAGTCTGATGATATGCGGAGTGTATCGAGTGCTAGCAGCACACGGCCGAATAAGCTCTGGCGGAAGCGCAGACTCGAAAACGAGACGTGCTTGGAGCCGAACCTATCGGCTTCTAGTGGCGAAGGAGCTAAGGCATCCAAGTCACCAAAGGTGAAAAAGAGTAGAGGCAGACCGCCCACCACGGGTGAATTTGTAGGTCTGCATAAAGCACGTCAAGAGTTGAAGGCCGCTCAAAAAGCTGCCTTTTTAAAGGACAGAAACGAAGAGGAGGAGAAGCGTATAGCAGAAGCTGACAAGAAGGTGACGAGAGGTAGAATATCTAGACTCTCACATACTTCAGCTTCAGAGATCGACTCGGAGGATATGTGCACAGAAGACCTCAGAACAAAGATGTTAGACGCTGTAGCATCAATTAGAGAGGTCTCTAGAGTTTCAAAGGGCCTGCAGGGACAAAAACAGAAGGCCCTTAAAAACGCTGCAAAAGCTATAGTGGAGATGACAGAGGAGTTGCTCCAACGAACTTCGTCAGAGGAGACGCGACGGTTACATGCGGAGAACTTCCGTCTCAAAAACCAAATGTCCGAGCTACGGCGTGAGCTCGATGACGTAAGGGCCGAAATGGCCGAATTTAGAAGAGAGCGGACCAAGTCGAAACAAACTACACCGTCAGTTGAAGAATCGGAGCTCGCCCGGCTCTTTAAAGACGAAATTAGCAAGGTCCTCTCAAGAGTACAATTCTTGGAGGGAAGGATACTTCGCCCCCCACTAGCATCGGATAAGCAGGGAAAGTCAACATCGGCGCCAACATATGCCGAAAAGTCCACAGCAGCACCACATATGGCCAAACAGCCAGTGGCGCAGATTCCCTCTACGTCGGAGCCAACGGCCACCCCAAACACTCAACACGAGCAAAGGGGAAAGACTAAGAAGAAGACAGGACGAGACAACGAAAGGCAGAAGACAAATGTTCCTCTTACCCAAACGACGGAAAGAGATTGGAAGACAGTCGGGGAAAAGAAGAAAGCCAAAAATGCAGCTAAAAAAGCGGCCAAGAAAAAGGCTCGCGAGAAGAATAGGCTTCGCCCTCCTCGCTCAACAGCTGTGGTGCTGACACTGAAGCCGGAAGCAGCTGAACGCGGTGTATCCTATGCTGAGATCCTCAGCAAGGCGAAACAGAGCGTGAATTTGGAGGAATTAGGTATTGCGGGCCTCCGCTGTAAGTTAACAGTTACGGGAGCCCGCCTGTTGGAAGTGCCAGGAGCCACGAGTGGCCCAATAGCCGATGCATTAGCAGAGAAACTGAGAGAGACTCTACCAAGCGAAGACGTCCGAATCTCGCGGCCTTCCAAATCTGTTAACATGCGCATTGTGGAGCTGGACGACTCCGTCACAAAAGAAGAACTGGTGGCGGCTATCGCAAAAGTCGGTGGTTGTTCGACCGACGAAGTCAAATCTGCGGAGATCCGTCCTGGCCCGAACGGTCTCGGTTCCGCTCTTGTCACATGCCCTGTGGCAGCAGCCCAAAAGTTGGCAGAGGGCGGAAGATTACTTGTAGGTTGGGTGTCGGCGCAAATAAAAATGCTGAAACCGAGGCCCATACGGTGTTACCGCTGTCTGCTGAATGGTCATGTCGGTGTGCGGTGCACCGCGGGCGTGGATTGTGGCAGCCGTTGCTTCCGTTGTGGCATATCTGGGCACAAAGCCAACGGCTGCTTAGCGCCCCCGCATTGTCTCGTGTGTGCATACTCGGACAAACCAGTGGACCATCTTACCGGCAGTAAAGACTGCCCATCCGCCCAAACTTGGAGCAAGAAGTCACCATCAGCCACAGCAGCACGCCCGCCATAAGCAGCACCTGCCCAGCGCTCGGAACAGAAGGAAGCGACAACAATGGAAACTCTTTAATGTCTCCAAAGATTCGCTTCCTACAAACTAATATAAACCACTCTGCCAGAGCCCAGGACCTTCTGCTCCAAACCCTGGCGGAGTGGTCAATCGACTTGACGATAGTTGCTGAGCCTTACTAAGTTCCTCCCACAGCTATGGGTAGGGGACTCAGAGTTCAGTGGCACTAATCCAGGCTCAGTCTTTGTTCCCGCCCCTCGAATACATAGAGAGGGGTCGTGGCTACGGCGCGGCACAACATGGAGACGTCATTGTGGTAGGGGTTTATTTTTCCCCAAATCGCCACCTTCCTGATTTCGAGGATCTTATGTTACGGATAGGTGCACTCGCCTCACGAACCCACCCTCGCTCTATTCTTATCCTAGGGGATTTTAATTCCAAGTCTCCAATGTGGGGCTCCCCGTCAACAGATGCGAGAGGAAGAGTTCTTGAAGAATGGATCATCGAGCAGGGACTAGTAATTTTAAACCAGGGTACTGTCCTTACGTGCGTGCGACAAGAGGGAGGCTCCATTGTGGACCTCTCCTTCGCCAGTCCATTATTGGCGCACTGCGTCCGTGGATGGCATGTTGTCCAGGAGGTGGAGACGCTATCGGATCATCGATACATTGTGTGCCATTTAGACCAACGATATCACACGCAAATTATTGCATTATATTTATTATTCTTTTAGTTTGTTGTGTTGTTTTTTCTTATATTTTTTATGTTACTAGTTGTTTCTTTCTTATTCTTATTATTGTGTGTGAATCTGTGTGTCTAATAAATACCATTTTATCTTTTTTTTTTTTTTATACATCCGGTTTGACGTCTCCACCCAGACCTCCGACAGTACAGTGCAGCCTATTGCAGGTGAGCCTGGTCCGCGTTGGACCCTGGGTCGTCTCGACCGTGAGGCCCTGTCGGAGGCTGCAATCGTTCAGTTCTTGGTTGCTCCACCAAATGGGCCGATCGAAATAGAACAGGAGGCAGAGTGGTTCCACTCAGCACTGATGTATGTCTGCGATGCGGCGATGCCCCGTGCACAGCCACGCAGATCCACAAAACGGCAGATGTACTGGTGGTCGGGTGACATCGGGCGCCTACGCCGCGCATGTATCACAGCTCGACGCCAATATGCAAGATATCGCCGAAGACGTCGCCGGCCGCAGAACGCAGCAGCAAGAGAAGCGGAGCTATATCAAATCTACCGAACGGCGAAAAAGTCACTCCAGAACGCCATTGAGAGAGCTAAAGCTCAAGCCCGAGAAGACTTTATCGCAACTCTGGACAATGACCCGTGGGGGCGCCCATACAAGATGGTTAGGGGCAAACTACGCCCGTGGGCCCCCCCACTTACACAAAGTCTTCAGCCCCAGCTGTTAGAGACTGTCCTGACGGCTTTATTTCCAGACGGTACAAAGTTTACCCCTCCGGTTATTCATGGGCACGCAGATATCGTCGGACAAGTGAACGATGAAATCATACCGGAGGTCAATGACTCAGAGCTGACTGGGGCCATCAAAAGACTACAGGCCAAGAATGTTGCCCCTGGCCCTGATGGCGTACCAGGCCGCGCTCTTGCGCTATCCTTGGATGACGATACCCTAGGTCCTCGTTTTAGGACATTCCTCTACGAGTGTCTTCGACAGGGATAGTTCCCACGAGAGTGGAAGAAAGGTAGGCTAGTGATGCTGAAGAAAGAGGGGCGCCCTGCAGACTCCCCGTCTGCGTACCGCCCCATAGTGCTGCTTGACGAGGTGGGCAAGTTGTTCGAGAGAATAATTGCAAACCGCCTTGTCAAGTACTTATCACTAACGGGGCCGGATCTTCACCCGAATCAATACGGTTTTTGTCGTGGGCGCTCTACTATCGATACAATAGCGTACGTCAAAACTCTGACTGACGAAGCGCTGTCTCGGGGAGAGGTGGTTCTGGCGGTGTCTCTTGACATCGCCAATGCTTTCAACACCCTCCCATGGGACTGTATTATGGAGGCGCTAAATTATCACGAGGTGCCCAACTACCTCAGGCGTACTTTACACGACTATTTGTCACACAGGCAAATCATATATCCGGGTCGCGAAGGATGGTGTCAAAGGACAGTGACACGCGGCGTTCCGCAGGGTTCGGTCTTAGGTCCACTTCTGTGGAACGTTGCGTACGATTGGGTAATCCGCGGCGCATTGCTACATGGCGTCACTGTAATATGTTATGCGGATGATACCTTAGTGATCGCTCGAGGAAAGACGCACCGTCAAGCAGCTATTGTTGCCACAGCCGGAGTCGCGCAAGTAATAGCGAGAATTCGTCAACTTGGCCTTGAAGTAGCCATCAACAAGACCGAGGCTGTTTATTTCCATGGTCCCAGAAACGCTCCGCCTCCAAATACCCATATTGTGGTCGGAGGCGTGCGTATAGACATTGGAAAAACGCTGAAATATTTAGGTTTAGTGTTAGACAGCAGATGGAATTTTCAAGCGCACTTTTCAGCGTTGAGCCCAAAACTCAAGAAGACAGCTGCAGCCCTCTCATCAGTGCTACCTAATCTTGAAGGACCTTATGTCTCTTGCAGACGTTTATACATGGGAATAGTGCGATCTATGGCCCTCTATGGAGCTCCCATTTGGGCGGATGACCTGTCGGCCCACAACACTGCGTTACTGCGGATACCGCAGAGAGCGATGGCCGTCAGGGTTGCTAGGGGTTATCGCACTATCTCTTTCGAGGCGGCAAGCCTCCTGGCCGGAACTTTACCATGGCCATTTGAGGCCAAGATCCTTGCGTCTCTTTACCGATGGCGCAAGGAAACACTTGAAGAAAGTGGAGAAATTACGATGTGTCCGACAACGTGCCGTCAAAAACGAACGGCTTTACAGCAGTCAGCCATCGAAGAATGGAGAATGAAACTCACTCAACCCAGTGCCGGCCGTACCATCATTGCCGCAATCATGCCAGTCTTCAAGGAGTGGTTGGAGCGGCCCCATGGTACTCTTACCTTTCGACTGACACAGGTGCTGTCCGGGCACGGCTGCTTTGGGCGGTACTTGTGTCGAATCGGTCGTGAATTGACTGAGGAGTGCCACCACTGTGCGGCCCCTGATGACTCGGCTTTGCACACTTTGCAGACTTGTCCGGCCTGGGACAATGAGAGCAACGATTTAGTCGCTGTAATCGGAGTACAGGTGCTTTCGCTACCGGCCGTGATTGGAAGCGAAAGTGCCTGGGAGGCAGTCGCCTCATATTGCGAAGCCGTTATGGCAAGAAAAGAGGAAGCGGAAAGGGAAAGGGAAGCGAACACTCTGCTTCCCTCCCGCCGCAGGCGTCCTGGACGGAGGCGTACACGTTACGCAAGAGACGACCTCATGCCGCCATGAGGTGGGGCCTGCGGGTGATGGGTAGGGCAGCCCGTCACCCGATCAGTGACAGGCCCAGGCGGAGAGCACCCGGTGTCCTGGGTGCCCGCTAGAGGCGGAGTAGAGGGCAAGGCCCTTCAGACGGGATCCGAAGAGGATCAAGGCCTGCCGGGAAAGTGGCGAATGCTAGCTTGATCCCACTGACCCGGCACTCAGGCAGTGTATGGACACCCGGGTGGTTTTGAGTCCGTGCAACGCGGACATAACCCTCTCGCTGTGCCCTCAGCGGGGAGGTATGTACGTGTCAGACGTTTTCTACCCGGATAACAAAAAAAAAAAAAAAAAAAAAAAAGGGCAGTGCAGGATAGGGTATGGCGCGAAAATCTATCGACACCTCATTACGACATTGCACCTGTGCGAAGCCGGGGCGGATCGCTAGTCTACTAATACAATGCAATGTCGCTTCAAGCAATTTGCCGTCAGCCAAATTCAATATAGCATGTCGGTACAACCTTTTTCTTTGCAGCTGTTGTGCACTCTATTCGGATCTTCAGACAATATTTCTTTTCGTAAAACTGAGTTGATTAGTCGCTTAAATAGTTTGTTAGTATCTGTATATTTAAAATATATCACTTAATATAAATCTAATATGCGCGCAAGTGGTTGAATTAAAAACATTTTACCGGCGTCTTTTAAACCATCTAATTTGAGTATGAAACTAACAATCGAGGTAATTTCAAACCAATAAATATTGGCATATTTTTTACCCGACTGACCCGGAGGGAGGGTTATGTTTTTCGAGTGTATGTATGTATGTATATTTCTTTGTGCCGCTCTGAAGCCTAAACGGCTTGATGCATTTAAGCATATGAGGTGTCGTTAGATTCATCTTGACTGGGGGAGTGTCATAGGGTATATTATTTTTAAATAGCACCTAAGAATAAAAAAATAGGGGGGGTATTAAAAATAAAAGTTTCGTTAAACAAATATTACAAGTAAATACATACATAGGTTATTGGTTGTCCCCGATTGCAATACCTTATAAACTTCAAGTTACATTCAAAATTCTATAGATTTAAGAGCTTGTTTTTCTCTTTCCAGTTAATTTATGTTTTATGCAGTCGGGTTTTTTGTTCCTTTTAATAATTTTTGTAAAACGTGGCTGTATAAATACTGCCCAACCCCGCGCGGGCGTTTCAACCTGACGATGACCCTCCGTCATTCATAAAATATTGAAATGTATTGGTCCTATAGTTGTTATTTCTGGACCTGTTCCTTTTTATCTCTTGTTTCGAGGACATTGCATTGCAATTAACTATTCCTTTTATCACTGATTAGATAATCCCCTAAAGTAATCAAATATTCCTTTCCTTTTTTTATTTAACACGCTTTTATTAGCTTCACCTGTATGTATGTATGAATGTATGTAAAGGAATCTTCGAACGTAATTTTCATCGACTTCCAGACGTCAGATTAAACTGAAATTTTGCACACTTATCAAGTACCGATGACAATACAATAATTTGGTACCATCGAGCTGATCTGATGATGGATCCGGAAGGTAGGCACTGGAACTCCATAACTGAGCAACGTTTCCTAGCCGTGTTTGGGCTTGTTGGAATTGTCATGAAATGAACTTTGACCATGTATGGTTTTCAGGGTCTGATGATGGAGTAGGAGAGTAAGCACTGGAATTCCATAGTGGAGCATCGTATTCTAGCCGTGTTTGGGCGTAATGGAATCGTATTATGCCCATTTTGGCCAAATATGGTTTTCCGAGTCTGTTGGTGGAGTCAAAGAGTAGGCACTGAAGCTAAATACTTATTATTAATGTGAAAGAAAGTGATATTGGGTGAAAATATGGTATAAGTAACATAATAAAATGGTATGAATAATTTATGTTGACTAAAAAATAAAAAATAAATTACAGTTTAAAAAAACTAAAAAAACACGCTTTAAAAAGCCCTGCACTAAAAAGTGTTAAATAATCATAAAATTGAACCAAAATATATTCTCTGTCTATCCCGTAAGGGCCTAAATGTAAGCAATTTTTGTAATTAAGTTCAATATTTGAATGAAAAGCGTGGGGCGCTTTTCCTTGTAACCCAATAGAATTTCTAAGCATTATCATTATCATGAAGAAATATCGTAAATTACAAAACGCCACACACTTTTCATTCAAATATTGAACTTAATTACAAAAATTGCTTACATTTAGGCCCTTACGGGATAGACAGAGAATATATTTAGGTTCAATTTTATAATTATTTAATACTTTTTAGTGCAGGGCTTTTTAAAGCGTGTTTTTTTAGTTTTTTTAAACAGCGGAATTTACCGACTGATAACCGACGGCTCTGATGCTGTCTCTCTTTTTTCGCAGTCAAACATTACGTTGGATGAAACAACAAGCTTTTAGACTATGCTTGCGTTGAAGTTGCGCCGGCCACAGAGGGCCACCTTAAGAGGCCGTTATCAATATCGAAACGGGCCGAATTAGGTATTTGACACGTCCACGCACACGCGGGAACGCTCGGTCGCGTGTGTGCGTGAGTCCGGGAGTCATTGATGGTCAATCCGGCGATAAAATGGTTTTGATCCATTGATATTTTTTACATGTCTTTTACTTTTTGGTTTTTTCTATTGAAATAAAATGTCTTGGTAGTAAATCAAATCAAAATCATCAATACCGGTTTGGAAGGTTGCATTTGCTGAGAAATGCCGGTAATAAACTCAGCAATGACTATTTTCAAAAACATTTTAGATTTATTACATAACTATATATATAAATGAATTGATGTTCGTTAGTCAAAATTACTGGTCCTAGATACTGGTCCGATTGCTCTCAAAATCGATATTTGACAGTCCTCGGGGTCACAAAACAAGAATCTTTTCTCAGAATTTTGAAAAAGTGTCCGCCTTGTTGAACTTTATAGATACTGGTCCGATTGCTCTCAAAATCGATATTTGAGAGTTCTCGGGGTCACAAAATAAGAATCTATTCTCAAAATTTTGAAAAAGTGTCAGCCATGTTGAGCTTTTTAGATACTGGTCCGATTGCTCTCTAAATCGATATTTGAGAGTCCTCGCGGTCACAAAACAAGAATCTTTTCTCAGAATTTTGAATCTAAAAAGTTCAAAATGGCGGACACGTTATCAAAATTTTGAGAATAGATTCTTGTTTTGTGACCCCGAGGACTCTCAAATATCGATTTTGAGAGCAATCGGACCAGTATCTGAAAAGTTCAAAATGGCGGACACTTTATCAAAATTTTGAGAATAGATTCTTGTTTTGTGACCCCGAGGACTCTCAAATATCGATTTTGAGAGCAATCGGACCAGTATCTAAAAAGTTCAAAATGGCGGACACTTTATCAAAATTTTGAGAATAGATTCTTGTTATGTGACCCCGAGGACTCTCAAATATCGATTTTGAGAGCAATCGGACCAGTATCTAAAAAGTTCAAAATGGCGGACACTTTATCAAAATTTTGAGAATAGATTCTTGTTATGTGACCCCGAGGACTCTCAAATATCGATTTTGAGAGCAATCAGACCAGTATCTAAAAAATTCAACATGGCGGACACTTTTTAAAAATTCTGAGAAAAGATTCTTATTTTGTGACCCAGAGGACTCTCAAATATCGATTTTTAGAGCAATCGGACCAGTATCTAAAAAGTTCAAAATGGCGGACACTTTTTCAAAATTTTGATAATAGATTCTTGTTTTGTGACCCCGAGGACTCTCAAATATCGATTTTGAGAGCAATCGGACCAGTATCTAAAAAGTTCAAAATGGCGGACAGTTAATCAAAATTTTGAGAATAGATTCTTGTTATGTGACCTCGAGGACTCTCAAATATCGATTTTGAGAGCAATCGGACCAGTATCTAAAAAGTTCAACATGGCGGACACTTTTTAAAAATTCTGAGAATAGATTCTTATTTTGTGACCCCGAGGACTCTCAAATATCGATTTTTAGAGCAATCGGACCAATATCTAAAAAGTTCAACATGGCGGACACTTTTAAAAAAAATTGAGAATAGATTCTTGTTTTGTAACCCCGAGGACTCTCAAATATCGATTTTGAGAGCAATCTGACCAGTATCTAAAAAGTTCAACATGGCGGACACTTTTTCATAATTATGAGAAAAGATTCTTGTTTTGTGACTCCGAGGACTCTCAAATATCGATTTTGAGAGCAATCGGACCAGTATCTAAAAAGTTCAAAATGGCGGTCACTTTTTCAAAAATTTGAGAATATATTCTTGTTTTGTGACCCCAAGGACTCTCAAATTGAAACAAGGCCAGGATACGTTGCTCCGCTATGGATTTCCAATGCCTACCCTCCTACTCCATCATCATACCCTGAAAACCATACATGGTCAAAGTTCATCTAACGACAATTCAACAACCCCAAACACGGCTAGCATACGATTCTCCACTATGGAGTTCCAGTGCTTGCCCTTCTTCTCCATCATCAGACCCTGAAAACCATATATGCTCAAAGTTCATCTTAAGACAATTCCAAAAAGCCTAAACACGGCTAGGAAACGTTGCTCCGTTATGGAGTTCCAGTACCTACCCTCCTACTCCATCATCAGACCCTTAAAACTATACATGGTCAAAGTTCATCTCAAGATAATTCCAACATGTCCAAACACGACCAGAAAGCATGTTGAAATCATCACATAATATTTGAAATAATAATAAATAACATTAATTACCAAAGAATCAAGAACTCACGGTCGCACTTTTTTCGTCTGTAACTGAGGGCGTCGACTCGTCGCGTCGTACGTAGAGTGTCAACTCGGTGCGCAGAGCAGAGCGATACGTCCACCCTCTGGAAGCGCTCGGCGCGGTCTGCTGACTCGAGGCTTGCGTCGAGTATTATATTGCGCGATTTAGGTAGTTTTAAAAGATTTTTTAAAGCCACAATTTTTTAGTTTTTTGAACTTTTTTTTCGGGAATTGGTTTGATTTTGAGCTGAAGTTTATTTATGTTATTTTAGTTTTAAAAAACGAGAGTTCTAAGTAGCCAAAATCAAAGGCAATACTTAACCCAAATTCTCTACAATTTGACTAAGTTAAATATTTTTTTACTCAACATTTTTATATGAAAGTGGTAAAAAGTGATTGGTTTATTTTATAGATAACTTTCATGGTAATATATTGTAATTTTTTCGTACCGTTTAGACGTCAAGAAGATTCTTAAATATGTGATATTCTAAACCTCTTACAGCAAAAATTCAGAAACAGCCATCCGTTAAAACATCGATTAATCGAAATTAAATAATAAAAATCAAAAAGTAGCCCGTTTATTAGATCATAATTGAAATGATCTTTCATGCTGTGAATTCAAACTTATAGAAATACAGCATTTTAACTGTAAAATCACGTCTGTTAAATTAGGTAAATCAGCGAAATCGGCAAAATTATGCCAACGGAGTCTTAAGCGACATTTTATCTTGGAACCTATAGGTAGTTTTTACCGTATATTATACCAGGAATATCAAGTTTCTTTTTAGCAATAATGAAATTTTATCCCATTAAATTATGAGCAGTAGTTTTTTACCTACGATTTTTTTTCGAAATTTTTAATCTTTAAATAGCTCTCCTGTAAAGTTAAGAAAATGTCGCTTCAAACAAATAGCCTTTCACTCCTCGCTATGGAAGCGCTCTTTTTACGGATGATCGCGTAAAAGTCATCGGTTCTAGCATGTCTGAACATGTTTGAGGCACTATAATATCTTGGTAGTCCCAACAGAACCCTGAAGCCATTATTATATTGAACTCTCAGGGCACTGAGCGCCTTCTGCGTATAGCTGGTCCACAGGCCACTCGTGTAGAAGGTTTGACAGTATGCTTTTAACAATGTAACCTTAGCATCCTCACTACAGCGAGTAAACCTATGAGCCAATATATTGCATCTAGCAGCCAATGCCCTGCGTTCACGTTCAATATCTACCTGGTCTTTAAAGTCCTCGGTAACATAAATAAAATGTAATAGATAAAATCAACATGGATGAATTAATTCGTAGATGATGCCATTGATCAAAGTTTTTTTAATTCATATGTTTTTCGGGGACGCGTCCGCACACCTTGATTGATTATCATTACTTACATTTATAGATTAAAAATTATCGATTAATAATTCTCAGAATCGTATTTAGTCTACTTAATTAAGTTGCAAACATGCATTGCATGCGCATACGATTAGATTGTCAGCAGGTATATATGGTGGCGGGTGGATCGGGCAGGGCATCTACCGCACCGCACCGCACCCCACGATGAAGCTGTTCTTGTTGGTAGTGATCGGGAGCGCGTTGGCGGCGCTGGCCCGCGCCGAGGAGCCCGTGTCGCGCTACTACCACGAGACAGAGGGCATCGAGGCGGCCGCGCGCATCAAGCAGGCCGAGGAGGCGTTCGACTTCGACGGCACCAGAATCGTGGGCGGCTCCACCGCCCCCCTCGGCGCTCACCCCCACCTGGTCAGTATCAGCCTATACTATACAACTTCACCGATACACCACATTTGTTCGTTTTCTATCAAAAACTTCCGATTATTTCATCCTTCCGTTATCTTCGATGCTTAATTCGATGATAAATAAGAAAGTTTGGATGTTTGTACCTCAATCAGGCTTCAACAACTGAACGGATTTGGATGAAGTTTGGCACACTGATAGAATATGCTCTGGATTAACACTTTAGGATACAATTAGGATACTTTTTATCCTGGGAAAGCAAATATCCCTCGAGTACGCGGGTGCAACTGCGGCACAAAGGATAGTAATCTGTGACCGCGGGGCGCAACTATGTAGTAATAAATATTATTTTAATTTGTACCATTTTTTTCATCTATAGGTACTTCTCCCGGGAACGCGTATATCTATACTATTCTATACACCTAATTATTTACTTTTAATAATAATATAATGCATATACAGTGTGTAACGGAAAGGTCATATACATATAAAGTGCACGACTTCTTTGGATGATAATAAACCATACTATATTTTTTTTTAAATCCTATGTCTAACTGTTAGGAAGATGAGAAATTCCAATCCAATGATACCAAGAAACCAAAAATTTCAAATTGAAATTAAACACATCACTAGCACAAATCAGCTGGTCGGTGTTATTGACCTATTCAAACGTGAAAACAAACTTCTTACTCCTGGTATTTTTGGATATTTTTTTAATGGGTTCCGGATTTTATTTTATTTTTAATAAGTTCTTACTTTCTCTTACAAAAGCGACCATTATGTTTGTGAACAAGTTAAAATACAAATATTGTAGCGAATTAGTAGGGACAACGGAATAAAAGGTACCTCCTTAGATAAAACACCTAACACGTTAACGTACCTACGTAAAATAATAAACATAACGTAGTATGTAATGTAAATGAGTAAACGCACTATTATCCACAGTAATCTTCTACCACACAATTTCTCAAATAAGTATCTAATCTTTTATTGGTTGCCATTGGCAATACATACTGTACCAGAAATTAATTGCTTAGATAACTAGGTAAATAGGTAGGTACTGCGAAAGTAAATTATGGAACTTAGAACAGAAAAAGGATTTTGTAAGACAAATTTATGTTCAAATGAACCCTGAATATCTTTCCTACGCAACTTATGTGTGTCCTGGTACAAAAATAATGCTAAAGGGTTCCGTTTTTAGTTTAAATTAGATTTAAGAAAGCTAGGATTGTTGAACATAACGGAGTACTTAGCTCACGACTACGCGACTTTCGATGAACGTGTAAATGTATGTGCCTATTAATTGTGTACATACTACCCGTGCGCGATACGTTGTGATCTGAGGGGGGGGGGGTGAGACGTCACAGTCGTGTTGTAGTACAAAACGGGCGCCATCATTTTTGATACCCATAGTATCAGAATTTAATTGTTTTGGTAAAGATTGGAATTAGAAATTATTTAATACACAAAAAAGACGTTTTGTAGGTAAGTTTTGCAAAAGTTGTACCGTATGTATGGAACAGAACCGAAAAAGGATTTTATAACATAAATTTATATCAAAATGAACCCTGAATGACTTTCCTATGCAACTTATGTATCTCCTGGTAACAATAATTTCAGTGGGTTCCGCTTTTAATTTAAATATGATATCACATGATATGTTGATATGGTATGTTGTATTATGAATATGTTGGTACTAGTTGGTAGCTTTTGCCATGTATTTTTATAAGTTGGTAGGTAGTAGCTTTTTAAGTACAGGGGTATCACTCGCGCGTTGCCGACCCTGCAAAAATCTCTTTACAGCCTTTTTGAAGAACCCCATGCTGTACTCACTTGGGAAAACTACGGGCGGGGAATGCACACTAGCCTGAGCGTGCGTCCGTGGTAGGAAGCTCCGTTGAAACCGCACAGTACCAACAGTACGAAACCATTTCGGTTCCAATGTATGGGTACTTGTACTATTATTTATTATTTGGTATGAAGGAGAATGGACGTCGCGTCGCTGCCGGCGCCGGCGCCGTGTCGATGGCGAGAGTTGCGGTGGTATAAGGCTTTTATAAGGTATGTAGCTGTGGGCATCAGGTCAAACAATTCTTCCGAACACTGTCCTGTTCGTTGTAAAAGGTGGTATAAGAAGACACATTAAGTAGGCAAAAGTCTCTCCTTAATATTCCGCTAATCAAATTATAATAATAATAATAAATAATAATAAAGTTTATTAATTTTAATTAAGGAAATAATTATTAAAAGTACTAGGACCTCATGAGCAACGAGAGTTTTACGAATAGAGTTTGCGCACAATAATAACAAAATTACTGAATGAACCCTAATTTCGATGATGCATACATACAATACAACGATAGGGTAAATAGGCCAGTTGCAGTTACGAAGGTGGAGATAACTTACTCCTGGTACAACTTTTGATTTTGATCAATAAATAAATCCTACCAAAAACATTTTCACGTAAAATGTTTCCAAGACGAGACCATATCAGTGAGTCAGTGACGAAATCGGGTTTTTTTAGATAACAATAAAACTATGCAATTGAAACTTTATCCCCCTTACAAAACATGGTTTAAAGCAAAACCAAGCAAAATGGCTCATCTTAGCGTGGGGCGGGGGCACTTGACCGTGCCCCCGATTGAATCGAACCTCAACTTATGTGATTATTCCGTACTTACAAATTAATACAACGACGGACGGACGGACTTATGTAGGTACCCCCAGCACAGTCAACAACAAGTGATCTAATCAGTATCGTTTGTCAACTCATCTGATCAGCTCATGGGTTTTACTTAACTAGTATCCTGACCTAGCTCTTCTTCAATCTGCGCCCTAGTGTGCGTCGATGTACCTATTAAATTCAGAGTTTTCATTAAATTATTATTATTAGGTAGTACCTACTCAGCCACGACCTGAAGAAGGTAGCTGGGTTGACTAGATGTGGTAAGTATCGAGTGATGTCCATCCAGCAGTGGCCGAGTTAGTTGATTAGAAAAATGATTGAATAATACGAAATTGGCCTAGCTACCCTAGTACCAGGAGGGAAGAAATTTTTAGGGTCATTTTTGAATATTTTTGATTCACAGAAGTCGTCAGTCGTACGTAGGCTATCCTCGAGTTTGTTGTGCTTTGTGTCGCTCTCTCCATCCGCTTTGATTTCGTTACGTAAAATGTTGTTCAGTAATAGCGAATATTAGGAAATGATGTTGTGTGTCGGGGCCGAGGATGGCAATGTGCGCGCTGCCCGAGAGTTGTGTCACAGAGGATTGTATTATAAATCTGTGGTTGTGTTGTGTTACAAATAAAGTATTTTGATTTGATTTGGTTGTATCGTCAAAGATTTATCGAAGGCAGACCAGATGCTGATCGCTGCTGATCGGCAGCTGCCTTCGGTTGCCAGTTTCCATCGGATGATACATCGTCTGCACCAAACCGGTTCCTTCCACGCACCTACTTCTACTACACCTACTTCTCAATGGATCGGGCGCGGTAGTAGGAACGTGGCTTGGCCTCCGCGATCCCCAGACCTAACTCCTTTAGACTTTTTTTTATGGGGTTACATTAAAAATGTGGTGTACGCAGTGCAGTGCGATACAGTACATGAAATGAGAGTCCGGATCGAAGCCGCCTTTAGGACACTTACCCCAGAAATGCTGCGGAATGTTCAGGGGGGCTAAAAAGGAAGGAAACGCCGAATCGGATTGAGTTCCCATTAGGAATTGAATTACAAATCGTAAAATGGTCACTTAGTAGGCAATTCAGGATATGATCTCAATACGATTCTAATTCTGCAATTCATTGTTTTGACAGTTTTCTATGGAGATTCGTAAAATGGCTCACTAAATAGGAATTGCTTTTGTGTCAAATAGTAGAATCATAAGAGGATATCGAGGAGCAACTTATTACAATTCACTTTAGAGATTTTGTTGAAAATCAATGAATAATGAGGGAATTTCGAGGTTTTTCTAACACCCATAAACCATTTTATGGAATGTTAAAAGTTATTGGCTACCAATAAAGTTCTTTTACCATCAATTTTATGATAACCTAGTAACATAGTACTATCGTAATTTTTACATGATTAATATTATACTATTTTTCCACCCAGAAACCCCTCTTTATCCCCATAGGGGTTGAATTTTGAAAAGACCTTAGTAGTTGCCTATGTTATAAGGAATATGTGTGCAAAAGTTCAAGTATCTCTGTACTCTGCGGTTTGAGCTGTGCGTGCATCTGTCATGCAGCCAGTTTCTTATATATTTGATTTTTTATAAAGATTAGAACTAATAATAACAAAAAGCTTTAAGATCTGCAGCTTACATTTTAATAGAATAAGCTTTAGGGTTTTGAGGAATTATATCCGCAGATCTACTTTCTATCAAAGGTATTACTAGAGTATATATATATATATCTGTGTTGGTATATTGCCGAAGACTAGTCACAGTGAGACAAAGAGATATACATAGGGGTTGCTTGTTTGTATAGGGTAAATAAAAGACAAAAGTAAATAAATCAGCATAACTTTTATTACAGTATTTACAGTATTATCAACATTATAGTTTAGTGTAGGTAATGTTAAGGCATGATAGCAATGCCAACTCCCAAATTCTCATCTTATCTCATATTATCATATTAGCAGCATGATGATGACAGATGCCATAGTAATTATAATATAAATATCCTTTTGGTAATCCCATGTACAATTATCTTTATCTTCGGCTAATTTATAACCTGAAAGTAATATTATTTGTTGATTATATTATTGTTTGCACATCATCAATAGTAGGTATCATCTACCTAACCTACCACCACCTATCTAACAAGGGGAAGTTAATTAATAATGGTCTTAGTTATGCACTTTACATGCATTGCATGTTTCATATAAAAAAAATCTAGTTTCTGTTGAACATATTATTTGGGGCTTATAATTCAATAATTTATGGTATAAATAGAAATAATAGTATATTCTTTTGTTGAGATTAGGTTGGGAATATTCTACTTTATGCTTTTAATGATGATATTTACGAACTCACTCTCATAAAACTAGAAACTTCAACATGGAACTCTGGTGAAATGTCCTCATAATGATTTATCATGTATAGAGGATATTTATGCAATTACTACTTTCTGTCTTCGCATATACTCGGCTTTTTTTAGTTAAAAAGTCTTCATAACGAATGAACGAAATGTTTCTTCTTGTTATTTGTCCTACACAAAAAATTTCTTCCCTGCACATTTCACGTGATTGTTTATTCATAATAATCCGTTATTTAGACTAAATAATGACGGAATTTATCTTATTTGAAGTACTTTTGATAAAATTCAAAAGAAATTAGTATTATTTACTACCTATACGTAGGTAAAATATATATATTATAGTGACATTGACGCACGACCGACCATATTATTGCCAGTCGAAGATGAAAATATTTTCTTATTCATTTATAAATTCCCATTTTAGATACGTAATTGCAGTTATATAAACGTTTTATGGTTACAAATGTTTAAAATCATAATTTTAATACGTGAATTCTCTATTAGTTCTTTCTTACGACATAAAAATGATAATTGAAAAACTTACCGGTAAATTACGGTTTTTTATTTTTGGTGTTGTAACATTAATATCAAATTAGAATCAGCTAATGAATTGAATTGCATGAAATTAGTGACCATTTTACCAAAATTTATAGGAATTGCGTCAGATCTGCTGGGAATTCGGGAAATGAATTCCTTTCAGCAATATTGCGTAACTCTACGTTTTTAGGGCAGCAGATGTCCATGAACAAGCGAGTGGCCTTGTGCATACAATACCAAGGCCACCACATCGAACCCTATCTTTAAAAATGTAAGTTAATTTACAAGATTAAGCATGGCTTTAGATTTTACAGTTTACTAGGTAGGATTAAGGAATAAAATAAAAATAGCTAAGTAGCTAGGGTACCTATCTAAACCGATTTTTTACATAATTTTTAATTCTGGCTCGATATTTACGTGTAATTAAATTATAACGCATTATTACTTAATACACTAAACTACTCAATACTACCTAAAGTAATGGTTAACAATTATTTGGCTAAAGCATGGGGCTAAAGTATGTTTAGATGACACGTGCTCGTCATGTCGGTGCTAACTACCGCTTATCGGCTCGTTTGATCCCTGTTAGTTCGCGCCGTCAAAGAGAAGCCGCGGCGGCACGAGGCGGCGACGGCACATCTTGTACTAGGCGCACAGATCACGAAAGAGATTTTAATAATATTATTTGCAAGGATAATAACCCTCGTAGTGCAGTGACACTTTGGTATGATTTGAATTCAATAAACTTATGGAACCAAAATTTTGGTATGAATTCTTTGAGTAATTTATTTTGCTCTGCTGAAAGCTGAAAATTTTTATAGAGACTCTATATCTGATGTAGTTTTCACCCCTTTCGGATGTATATGACCTTTCCGTTACACCCTGTATAATGTAATAATGCGGAAAACGGAAGAGTTATTTTGTTTGCTGGTTTAAACGGGCAAATCTCAGGAAATACCAGTCGGATTCAAAAAATTCTATCACTAAAAAGACGCTATGTTATCCCCGAGTATTATAGGCTACTTTTTTACCCGGGAACTTGGGTGAAACCGCGGGGGACAGCTAGTGGTGAGTAAACATTGCGAGTAAGAATAATGAAGTTGTGTTGTGTGGTGTGTCAGGGCGGTTTGGTGATCACGCTGACGTCGGGCGCCACGTCGGTGTGCGGCTCGACGCTGCTGTCGAACACGCGCGCGGTGACGGCGGCGCACTGCTGGTGGGACGGCCGCAACCAGGCGCGCCAGTTCATCGTGGTGTTGGGCTCCTCCACGCTCTTCTGGGGCGGCGTGCGCGTCGCCACCTCCAGCGTGGCCATGCACCCCAGCTGGAACCCCAACACCCTCAATAGCGATGTCGCCGTCATGGCCATTGCTCACGTCACGTACACCAGTCAGTATCCTCGCTTGTGTTGTGTCGTTGTGCCTCGGCTCGGTCGGTCGGTTCGGTTCACTAACGCTCGCCCATCTCGTTTGCAGACCACATCAACCGCGCCCTCTTGCCCACCGGCGCCCAACTCAACAATCAATTCGCCGGCACCTGGGCCAGGGCCGCCGGATTCGGCAGGACCAGCGACAGTAAGAATTTTATTGTACCTATTCGTGTGATACTGTAAGTGAGTTCGATTCCTATCCGGGAAAGACATTTGAATGTATGTTTGTTCTGGGTATGCATGTAAATATTGTATAGGTATAATAGATACCTATCTAGTTCATTATTTTTCTAGTATCCGTAGCACGAGTTCTGTTCTGTTTGGGATCAGATGGTCGTGATTGAAGTTTAGTTTATCCCACCAAAAACATAAATGTGAAAATGGGAGCCAAGTTCAATATTATGATAATTATGCTGTGGTTGTCGACTTCACCGACAAAAGACTTGAGATCTAAATGGGTGCCAGGTTCTGTTGACAACCCTGAAATTATAAGAACGTATATAAAACACTATTTCGTGTCATGTTTTGTACTACAACAATGTTTACTATTTAAAAATATGCCTTTTTAAATTTGAATAGTCAAACTAATTACACAATGCAAAAAAGTTATGATCTGTTAACCTTAACTTTTGAATTGGCTAGTTTTTAGCAAATCAAATTGTTAGAAGACTAGATAGAACCTTACAATATACAATAACTTGCATTTAACATAAAGATGATAAGTTGATTAGCTAAATATAAAATGTTTTTTTTTTTAATGTTTATATGCCTGTGTTAGATTAGTATGAATATAATATGTTACCAGTAAATATCAAATATTTAGAAGAATGGAACCTTAAAATATTAAAACAATAACTTGTATTAACATAAAGATGATAAGTTGATTAGCTAAATATAGAATGACTAGTATGTTAAAACTAGCCAAGTCAAATGTTAAGGTTAATAGATCATAACTTATTTGCATTGTGTAATTAGTTTGACTATTCAAATTTAAAATGGCATATTTTTAAAGCGGTATTAAAAACAAAAATTCGTAGTTATTATAACAATATGGATATCAAATGAAAGCTTGTAAATAGCCATTATAATACTTTTATGCAACCATTTCGACGTAAACTGCAAAAAACTACGTTTAATGCAAGGACAGTAGGTACTGACTGAGCGGTTACCGTACGTAACTCACAGAGTTGCGATGGTTGTTGCTAGCGTTATTTTGCCGTACCGCTCATTTACTACATACAACACTTTCTGTATAACGAGCTTGTTTTTCTCTATTCAGTTAATTTTTGTTTTACGCGGTTGGGTTTTTTGTTTCTTTTAATAATTTAATTTATTTCAGACATTTTAGTTTTATACAGAAAGTGTTGTATGTAGTAAATGAGCGTTACGGTAAAGGAACGCTAACAACCATCGCAACTCTGTGATTTACATAAGTATAGTAAGGTAACGGCTTAGTACCTACTGTCCTTGCATTATACGTGGTTTTTTTCAGTTTACGTCAAAATGGTAGAATAAAAGTATTACAATATATACATATATGGA
Organism: Polyploca ridens; assembly: GCA_951394255.1. Lineage (NCBI taxonomy): Eukaryota > Metazoa > Arthropoda > Insecta > Lepidoptera > Drepanidae > Polyploca > Polyploca ridens. The sequence continues at coordinate 33,368 of OX596257.1, read as the reverse complement.
ATGGTCTATTTACAAGCTTTCATTTGATACCCATATTGTTATAATAACGAAACTTTTATTTTTAATACCCCCCTATTTTTTTATTCTTAGGTGCTATATAAAAATAATATACCCTATGACACTCCTCCAGTCAAGACGAATCTAACGACATCTCATATGCTTAAATCCATCAAGCCGTTTAGGCTGCAGAGCGGCACAAAGAAATAGACATACATACATACATACATACATACATACATACACTCGAAAAACATAACCCTCCTTCCGGGTCAGTCGGGTAAAAATATTATGTAATGAATCTAAGCTTGTTTTGAAAACATTAATTGCTGAATTTATTGCCGGCTCTTCTCAGCAAATGCAACCTTCCGAACCGATATTAGAGTATTAGAGTCAGACTTTTCATAAGTGCCTGCAAAGGTCTATTTGAATAAATGATTTTTGAATTTTGAATGAAATGTCCTAGGTTATTTATTTAGCTATTAAATTTAACAAATCCGGACCGTCTAATATAATAGATACGATAAGCAGCGAATTGTCATTTGTTATTGTATGGCTCGATCCCGCTACCTAATAGTGATGACCACTGAACATCTGATGCAATTGACCGTGCGTAACACTACTTGATAGCACTGACGCGTTGATACGCTGCGCGGCTGGCGGCACGCTGTGTGACGAGCTGGTGTCGCATTGATGTCGTATCGTATTGTGTCTACAGGCGCCGGCATCAGCACCAATCAGGTGCAGAGCCATGTGAACCTGCAAGTGATCACCAACGCGGTGTGCCAGTTAACTTTCGGGAACTCCATCGTTGCGTCCACTCTGTGTACGAGCGGCGCGAACGGCCAGAGCACCTGCGGCGGCGACTCCGGCGGTCCCCTCACCATCTTCTCTGGCGGGAACCTGCTGGTGAGCTCACCTTCTCTCTCTACTCTACTCTTCTCTCCCCTCGAATACAATAGTAGCCCCGCTGTAGGTACCTGTCCGTACACCTACTGTATGCACCACTGAACACTAACGCTGTGTCCTTTCTCAGATCGGAATCACGTCGTTCGGCGCGGCCGCCGGCTGCCAGCGAGGATTTCCAGCCGGCTTCGCGAGAGTCACCTCCTTCGCCGCCTGGATCACGAGCAGGCTGTCATAGATATTAACCAAAATTGTTAATGTGAATGACAGGTGTGGTAGCACTGGATACCTACTCTCTCTCTGGTCTAGGGGTTCGGCACGCATTATGTAGCTGACATAAATACAATTGTAAACCTAAGTAATAAAGTAAGATCCATATAATATCAAAGAGTTTCAGTGAAGCCCAATTATATAATATCACACAGGCTCTAATCGCAACACGAAGTTCAATGGCCGCGCAATCAATAAATTTAAATAAATGTTTATGTAAAGTACTTCTACTTATCTAGACACGCGGCAGCGTGTCAAACCAAGTGATCAGAGAACTGGCGAGCAGCACCGTGTGTAATATTACACGAACCATTTGGAGCGACTTTTGAACCCTTCATAACTCAAAAACGTGTGTTTATACACAAAATGTTGTTCATATATTGAGACCCCCTAGATAAAGTAGTACCCCAAATTTTATAAACACAGCTATAACGGTTATGTAGATATAGATTGTCAAAAATCTAAATTTTTTACGTGATCGACACCATTGAGATCAACGCACATAACCCACTTCCAGATAGCCTAGAAAGTTCAAAACACAACTAAGGCAACATATTATTATGTCTCAACTGAGACCTCAATCTGCAGTACGACATTCTGAGAGAACAATATTCGTGCATGATGATTTAAACACCTGCCAGTACATTTTCCTAAGGAAATACGGTGTCCACAGGGGTTTAGAAGCACCTTATTCAGGAACTTTTCGTGTCCTGTCCAGAACGAACAAAACAATTAATTACCATTCAGTTAAATAGAGGACCAGTGACGGTTTCAGTCGATTGAGTGAAACCCGCTTTTATCTTAGCTGGTGCAGAGAAAGAAGACTGCCAGCAAACGACACGGACTGGTCGCAAAAAAGCATAAAACCACGTTTAATGCAAGGACAGTAGGTACTGAGTCGTTACCATACGTAAATCACAGAGTTGCGATGGTTGTTAGCGTTCCTTTACCGGACCGCTCATTTACTTATGCCCGGTTTCAATAAATAAAAACGAATCGTTTTGCTTACCAATGGTAGGTTTTTTTAATGCCAAACTGGGCATATAGATCATTTCGTAAGCTAATTTTACCTGTGATGTGATAGCTACTTCCATATGGGAGGGTCTGCTATGCAAAGCTTTGAGTTCTTTGCTTCATTATTAGTAAAGATATAAGAGTCTTAATTTTAATAAATCATAACCGATACCGGTCTGTAAATTATTGAAATCGGGCATTACTAATACATACAAATCTTTCTGTATAAAACTAAAAAGTCTGAAATAAATTAATTTATTAAAAGAAACAACATGAGAAAAACAAGCTCTTAAATCTATAGAATTTTGAATATAACTTGAATTTTATAAGGTATTGCAATCGGGGATAAACAAATATAACAAAAAAAATACATACTTAGGTTATTGGTTGTCCCCGATTGCAATACCTTATAAAATTCAAGTTTTATCAAAAACTATTATGATTTACCAAAAAATAAACAAGTAATGCTCGGTCACCCAGATACAAAAAATACGATCTCGAACACACCCAACCAAATTTTTTTTTTAATTGATTAGAAGTTGAGGGAGGAGTTTTGGCCTTATCATTATCCCTTCTTACGCGGACAAGACACTTGAAACTATTTTTTTCTTAATTGACATTTGGCAAGAAGATGCCGCGTAATTTGGCCTTAGCTAGCACTGCTAGCAGTCTAGCACATATATGATTATTATACTTAGTCTAGCACCCATACGCGGACAAATCGGCGATAAGCTCTCAACCTATAGTAACAACTAAAAATTAGAGGTGGGTAGCTATTCTAATAACTAGCCAAAAAACGGCTAGACACAAAATAGCCACGGCTATGTTATCTGTCAACACGATAATTGGCTATTGGCTACTAGGTGACTACTGGCTACAGGATGGCTACTGGCTACTCGCTAGCTAGAAAGAATGAGGAGTTTTCTTACCTGCCTAACTGTTGATAATTCGAACCAATTTGAACCTTAAGTGCACGTATTGACAAGTATTTTGACCATAGAGGTATCACAAGAAATTCTCCTCATTACGAGAAGTTTACGTCACACACAGCGGGTAGCCGCCTAGCCGCCACAGGTCTCTAGTCGCCACTAGCTGGCCGGCTAGCCAAAGCCATTCTAGCCGCCACTAGCCGGTAGCTGGCCGGCTAGCCAAAGCCAATCTAGCCGAGTAGCCGGTAGCTGTGAGTGCGTGCGTGTAGTCAAATAGCCAAATAGCCAAAATAGCTGACTAACTAGCTGGCTTTTACACCACATATAGCCGGCTAGCTAAGCTATTGAAATTTCGGCTAGTTACCCATCGCTACTAAAAATAAAAAAAGTTATAAAATAGTTTTGGTTATATCATAATCAGTGAGAATCAAACCATAGCTCGTTTTAAAACTGCACAACGCCACCTAGCTAGTGACTGATAGCTACGTCTAATTAATTAATGTGAATCGATTGATGTTTTTTTTTTTTTCAAATATTATTACAAAATTGACTGTTTTCTGATTTTTCCCTTTGTATACACACAATTACCTTGCTTTTTGCACAAATTTGAACTTTCTAGTTTATCTGTAGTGCAATTCTGTTCTTTTTTGACAGCTGACGACGACGACGTCCGTCGTCGCGGTCTATTCTCTATACATTCGTAGTGCGGTGCTACATTTTTCAATTGGTCAATTAATTAATGTTTAATTTTAGGAAGCTCCTATTAAGGTCGTATTATGTATCCATTATAAAAAAAAAACCTGTCACTTTGTGGATCACTTTCATTTATGATAGTTTCTGTGTAATGTTATGATATTTGAAGTAAGTATGTTTTATTACAAATTATTTATTATAAATCCAAGACTGTTCTTTGTCGAAATCAGTCAAAAACAAAGGCCCAGTTCAGCAGAGGACATCTCGTGACAGAATATGATGATGATACTAATTTTATAGTGGTTACAGAGTTGGTATACATATTTCAGATATCTGCAGCTCGGATAAGTCATATTATGGGCATCCTTAAATCAGCCAATGATGAAGATATCTTGGAAAAACGTCGTCAAGCTCAACAGTTGAGACTTTTGGCGAGTAATTCTTTAACTATTCTTGTTGAAATAAACATTGATTAAATTGTGCACAGCACTACAAAGTCAATGCATTTTTATTTACTGGAAATGCTAAAATTCTTCCAAATTCTATATAGAAGTCTTTGATATCTGGCTTATTTTTATTATTCCTTATAAAAAAATACCTCGTCAATTTAGTAGTATGTACTTACATACGAGTATGTTATTAAACATTATTCGTGAAAAAATGTTAATTGTTTCAATATTTTCAAAATATGGGCGCTATATCTAGCTTTCTTTTTGTGAAGTTTAAGTCGTAATATTAAGATAAAGTTAAACCAATGAATAGCCTTCATATTAAACCTTTAAAATTGGTATATTCAGTACATTAAAGTTTTACTAAAATATGAAATAAAATTAGCCTTTATCTAGTTTCCATATCATAAGTTTGCTTAGCTTGGGATTACGACTCAGATCATTAAAATAAATGAAATCCACTCGCAGAGCGCAGTTGATGTTTACAATACACCTTCCAGCCCATTTGAATTCTTTTGACCTATTCAAGTATTCAATTGTTTCGACATGCAATAGTCCGGGAGGTACTGATGCATTTTAGGTAGTATTAATACGCCGATCGATGGCCATCTTTTTCAATAGATCTTGAATGACTAATATGTGAACCACGCATCAGCGATGCACCCGCGGTGGGTTTAGGATTGGAAGGTTACGGCAGGGGTAAACTTTTTTTTTTACAAATTCATGCGAGCAGCTGACGCGTGTTCCCCCCTCCACCATGCAGCAGACGATTTTTTTCAGCTCAGTATTATGTCAAATACTTATGAAACAAGTTTGAGCCGGCGTACTATGTCTTTTTTTTTACTGGGAGTGGCTGATGACGGATGTAGAAGACTTGAGCACTTACTTGAGCAGACGGTCGGTTCACTTATTAGTCATATAAGATCAACTATACATTTCAACGTCAGCCGGCTTACTATGACTTTTGTGTTTGCAACGCTACCTCCCGGACTAACCGTCACAACGGAGTCGTCGTCGGTTGCTGTCAAAAACGTTTCAGAATACCAAAGCTGGAAGTGGGTTATTGTCATTCGTGTCAGACAATCATCTTAAAAATTACGGTTTTTGTCTATCTATATCTATATAAACGTAATAGCGGTGTTTATAAAATTTGGAGTATTACTTTATCTAGGGTTCTCAATATATGTATAAATTTTTTTTGTGTGTTTATGTTAAATAGTTTTTGAGTTATGGAGGGTTCAAAAGTGGCCCCAAATGGTTCGTGTAATATTACACACGGTGCTGCTCGCCAGTTCTCTTTTCTTGAACTTGGCTTGCCACGCTCGCTACCGCGTGTCTAGATATACCTACATCCTTTTACCTTTCTACCTTCTCCTATTATTTACGTAACCGTTCCCCACAAGTACATTATTGCCGCGGTGCGAGAGTAGGTAGTCTTTACAGAGTGATTCTTCTGCACGTGTACTATTAATTATTCTGTGCTATTAGCCCTATTTTAATACAGTCATCTTTATTATTTTAACGTCCTTCGCTTCACACGTATGTTTTTTCTAGAACTCGTAGGTGTGGTGGAAGACAGGGGAAATTATTTTATACATTGGGAAAGCTATAAATACCTACAATGAAAGACAGTCGTACATGAACAGATTTATTCGTTGACTCATCGGCAAACTTAATTGGTCCACCTTTATTGCTTCTAACTAGATACCTACGCGCTCGTGCGCAACGTGCGTCCGGCAGCGAGATGAAGGCCGGCCAAGAGGAAGGGAGGGAGAGGAATTAGGGAAGGGGTGTTAGGAAGCAGGTCCAGGAGACAACGGGAGCGAGGCTCAGGACGGGGGTGGGGAGTGGCACGCGAGGGCCGAGACGCGAAAGTTCACACTGATCACTACACAGTCCTACACTGCACGAAGTACGGACGCTCACTCGCGCACTGGATGAGACGAGACGAGACGCCACGCGCGCATTCCACGCTGCACGCTCCGTCCCGGCAGTGCGCGTGGCAGGGCGCGGCTCTCCCGGCGCGGGCGGCGCGGCGGCGAGCCGGGAGGGCAGGTGGGGTCACAGGTCGGTGGACCAGCGAAGTGGCCGCGGCGCACCTACTCTCACACTTAACCTAGCTATGTACAAAATTAGTACCCGTTTAAATGAATGTATATCGAAATTATTTACAATGGAGCCCTCGACTCGGGCTCGGCGGCGTCACTGCACCGGCGGGGCGGCGGTTGCTGAGGGCGCAGGAGGCGCAGGGGGCGCGGGGGCGTCGCCACCAGTCAGCCGCGCCAGCGCCTTGTACAGTGGCGAGTTGACGAAGCGTGGGTAGGAATCGCGGTGCATCAGCGTATAAATTTGCAGCTGCGCTTCGTCGAAAGTATGGGGCGTCGGCTCCACCATGTTGCGATTGACGACTTCGCGCACGCGCGAGTCCAGCGATACCTGGAACACGCCACATCTCCTCAACATGTTTACTCCGACCGAACCTGCAGATTTTAGGGCACGGCAAATTAAGCATAAATTATATTTTGACTTAAGTTCATAAAAAAACATTATAAATAACTAATGCTTAAAAGCAGGTGAAAACCCCGCAATATTTAACAACGTTTACCGAATGTACCTACATTATTTTGTGTAAGCTGTGTTTATATTGTGTAGGTAGTTTTTAATGTTTAAAATAAGCAGACCTTCTATGAGACTTGGACCAGGGCCCGACCTAATCAGAACCCCAACATCTCTGATGCGAAACGCAAATTTAATGCCGCCTCGAGATCCAGTAAGCGAATGATTGCTAGGGCTAATTTCGATTTCGTCGGCAGAATAAGTAAGAGGCTAACTAGCCTAGTAGTAACTCTGGTCTCTTGCCAAAGCTGCTGAAGGAAACTTTTGCCTGTCGTTTTTGCCACCACTACGTAAATCGTACGGAAACTTGGCCTATAGTGCTAAGGAGAAAGCTGATGTTTTAGGTTCTTTCTTTGCCTCGAACTCGACTTTGGATGACGGAGGCGCCACACCGCCTACCATCCCGCGGCGTGCTAGCTCCATGCCGGAGATAAGCATTACCCAATGGGAGGTCCGGCGGGAACTGCTTTCTCTGGACATCCATAAGTCGAGTGAGCCAGACGGCATACCGGCAGTGGTGCTGAAGCGGTGTGCTCCTGAATTGTGTCCAGTATTGACGCGTCTTTTCGCAATTTCCTACACCAAAAAGGAAGTCCGGTCTTCGTGGAAGACTGCCCACGTGCACCTAGTGCCCAAAAATGGCGACAGATCAGACCCGACGAATTACAGGCCTATCGCCATCACCTCCCTTCTCTCTAAAGTCATGGACCGTGTGATCAACACGCAGCTTCTGAGATACCTGGAGGATCACGAGTTGTTGAGCGACATACAATATGGCTTCCGCCACAGTCGCTCAGCTGGGTCCTTGTGTATCTCACGCACCGTTGGTCACTCGCCATTGAGAGTCAAGGTGGCATTGGCAGTGAGCCTAGATGTGGCGAAGGCGTTCGATCGAGTCTGGCACAGGGGTCTTCTCACGAAGTTACCAGCATACGGGCTTCCCGAGGGACTATGCAAATGGGTCGCCAGATTTCTGTCCAGCAGATGCATAAGAGCCGTCGTCGACGGTAGCTGCTCCGATAGCATGGACATAAATGCCGGCGTCCCACAAGGCTCTGTGCTGTCCCCATCACTGTTCCTTCTGCATATCAATGATATGCTGTCTATTGACGGCATTCATTGCTAATATTGCTATGCGGACGACAGTACAGGCAACGCTTATTACACGGGCCGTGCAAAAATCCTTCATTCCGAGGTGGAGGAAAACCGCGAGCGGCTGGTGTCTGAAATCGAGAGTACACTAACTTGTGTCTCCGATTGGGGTCGACTAAACCTAGTCTATTTCAACCCCACCAAGACCCAAGCCCAGACATTTGGCTCCAACCAGCACCGTGAGCAGTACTTCTTCTCTGGGTAAACTTTCGTTTAAAGTTACCGATATTGCAGTCTTAATTGACCTAACCAACCGCTCCCAACATCCTCCCATAAATGGTGCAGAGTATGGAATAAACCGCCATTCAATTCTCTTGTTGGAGCAGAAGTCAAAAAGATCCGGTAACATCTTCACAGCACCATCGAGAGCAGTCCCGTTATTGGAGTAAATATAAGTTAGGGAACCTTGTCTTGCTATAAAACGCCGAATAGCCATTATGGTAGAATCTGAGGATAGGCTAGATGTACTGCTATTGCGGCTATACATGTGAATAGAGCTACCCACCTCGTATGTTGAAGAGGAGCTACAAAATGAAACCGCGACTGCTCACCATCATTTATTTTTCAATTACAATAAAAGAAAAATAAAAGCTCAGGCACCTACTTTTCTGGCACCTTGCTAAAATTTTTGCTTTTTTTAAATGTTTTACTCAATACAAGAACAGTATGTACGTACTGTACTGTACTGTACTGTACGGTATGTTACTACATAACTATGAAACGTGTGCATATTATGGAGAATACAACTTCCGTATATTTTAGAATCGCTTATCTCAGAAATGGTGAGTATTAGCTCAGAGTATATAAATACTACGTACAAGTATTAGGAAAACATTTTATGAGAATTTTTTATAGATAATTGCATTATCGAAAAATTTTGTTTGCGCTATTTTTATCATAAAGCTAACTAACTAAAAAACCATTTTTGCAAACATTGACCTTGCATAATTTTTTTTGCACACATGGGATCGATGGGGAAATTGCATTATAATGGTATCCCTAACGTTCATATAAAGAAGGCTGGCAGTCTTGGACCCAAAAATAACAAGGCACCGTTTACGATACAAGTTTATATTAATTATAATGAAAAGTTACTAGATCTTTATATAAAAAATATTGAGGCGCTAAAAGCTGGGAATCAAAAGTTATAAATGATTTTAGTTAAGACATAGTGCATTTACCATTGACTTATATATTAATGCGTAAGGACAGGGTCAATCGCGCGATAAAATGGCGCCAATGCGTTGGCCCTAAAAAGTAATTTTAGGGCCAACGCGACTCAGTCGTCTGCGGTCCGCGGTACAGTTCATTCGTTCATTGTTTGCTCATAATTGCCATAAAAATGCCTAGCTACGTAGTGAAAGGCTGCAAAAATTACGATACAAAAGTAAAAAAATTACGTGGGATATAATTGTCATCGGTAAGTGACATAACTGTTTGTTGTAATTAAAATACAAAATTCAAAATTCAAAATTCAAAATCATTTATTCAAATAGACCTTCGCAGGCACTTATGAAAAGTCTGACTCTAATACTCTAATACCGGTTCGGAAGGTTGCATTTGCTGAGAAGAGCCGGCAATAAACTCAGCAATTACTCTTTTCAAAACAAGCTTAGATTCATTACATAATATTTACATTCTAATCGCACTGACAACAATTGCGTGCCCCGGCGCGGCGGCAAAACTACAAAGTAGACTGAATCTATATTTAATAAGTAAATAAATAAATGGCAAACTTAAGCAGACCAACCCCCACAAGCAGCACCTGTTCACAAGTATGACGCGTGTGGCAGCCATCGCCCTGCGATGACAGGAATTCCAATGCGATAATTTTACTAACGAAGTCCGCAATGGCGGCCATGTCTCTGTTCGCAAGTAACCTTGTACGGACGTCATTTTTAGTGTGCCTTAGAAATTAAGTTTAGTTAATTTTAATTTTTAGTAAAACCTACCTCATATGTAGTGCGACTTACACAAATCTTTAATAAAAAAAAGAAAACGCCATTTTGAATTATCTAGTTATTGATCCGATTACTCTCAAAATTGATATTTGAGATATTCTTGAACCACATAAATTGGATCTTTGCTCAAAATTTAAGATAGTGTCTGCCATTTTGAACTACATAGTTACTGGTTCGATTGTTCTCAAAATTGATATTTAAAATACTTTGGCATAACAAAACGTGAATCTTTTATCAAAATTCAAAATAATGTCCGCCATTTTAAACTATTTAGTTAACGCTCCGAATGCTCTCAAAATTGATACTTGAGAGGCCTTTGGAACATAAACCGTGCGGAGATTCATGTTATAAGGTCCACGGGCCGCTCAAATATAAATTTTGAGAGCAATCGGACCAGTAACGAAATAGTTCAAAATGGCGTACGCTTTTTTAAATTTTGAGCAAAGTTTCATATTATATGGTCCAAGGGTCAAATATCAATTTTGAGAGCAATCGGACCAATAACTAAGTAGTTCAATATGGCGGCATTTATTTTAATTCTGAGAAAAGTTTTAAGATTTGTGCTGCCTATGCCTCTCAAATCTCAATTTTGAGAGCAATCGGACCAGTAACGAAATAGTCCAAAATGGCGGACACTTTTTTCAATTTTGAGCAAAGATTCATGTTATATGGTCCAAGGGTCTCCCGAATATCAATTTTGAGAGCAATCGGACCAACAACTAAGTAGATCAATATGGCGGTCACGTTTTTGAATTTTGTGAAAAGATTCATGGTTTATGTTCCCAAGGCCTCTTAAATATCAATTTTGAGAGCAATCGGACTAGTAACTAACTAGTTCAATATGGCGACAATTAAAAATAATTGGACTGTTTTACAAAAAACTTAAACCAAATTCAAAGTACACTAAGAAGTAATCAAACCCTGATCTGATGACAATGGGACCAAACGGGAAGTGTACCATTTCAAATAAAAAATAATTTTCCAAATCGGTTAATAAATGACGGAGTAAGTTTTTTTTTAATGTTTTTTGCCTCAAAAAACATTAAAAAAAAATACAACCTCCTCCTTTTTTTGAAGTCGGTTAAAAATAGAACAGATTCTTATTTTGGAAATTCTAGTTACTTAATTTTTCAACCAATATAATCAAACATATTTTAGACCGAGATACAAACTTCACATGATGGGAAATTAAATTTCATGTCATGGCAACTCTCATACATAAAACCTGGCGTCTTCAGGCCAGGAAATTATTAAAAACTGAACATATGATTACGTGATTAATAAATTAGTAATCGCATCACTTGCCGATGCAATGTGGATTTATATACTTTTTTCTATTTTTAAGATTTTTTTACACTATATGTTTACATAAAACGTACTTTAAATTCAAATAAAACATAAATTTACAACCTATTTATTTGATTTTGATCAAAACAAAACTATTTTAGATATTTATTATTAAAAATATTTAAATTACAGATAGTTCCGATTTATAGTTTCTGTGAAATACGCGAACTAACACACACACATTCATACTTATGTATAACATCCCTCCTCCTCGCGTCATATATCCTCATGCCTGAGGGTCGTGAATCCCCCGTGAACTCATTTTATTTCTTACAGCGACCCGCCCCGGCTTCGCACGGGTGCAATGTCGTAATGAGGTGTCGATAGATTTGTGCGCCCGCGCCCGCCTCAGTCCGCCCCGTCACGGTATCGCGACTACTGTTTCGTGCTAATTTCGAATCTTTTAAAATATAAATGATAATGATTTTCTGTAAAAAGCAAACTTTATCAGGCGTCATTATTTTTAAGGCGATGATAGCTCAGTGGTAGTGACGTCGGATACCGAGACGAAGGTCCCGGGTTCGAAACCTACAATGAGCTTGAGCTTTCGGTGAAGGAAAACATCGTGAAGAAACCATAGCACGGTGGTAGGGTACTTTGTAGTACCCGTCTGGCTGGCTACCACCCTCAAGTTTAAAATCTGTCGCCAAGCATCTTTCGGTGTGTTCCGACAGCTGCACTTGAGAGCCAGCTCCTTCTAGACTTTGTGTGCTTACCATCTTCGGCCGCATCATCATTTACCATGGTGAGATTGCGATCAAACACAGGCCTATAAACAGTAAAAAAAAAACTACATTAAATGCCCGTCGTAACTAACTTATAATATACTACCCTAACCTGTGGTGCTATCCTACCAAACCCTACCCTTTTATTTTTTTCGTGGGGAAATCCTCATGGCTACCCCATGGGCACTGAGCGGCCGGCTGGATACCTATCTGTCGCTGCCGGCTGGATATACGGGGGCGCCGAAGCATTCGTCCGCGTATCCAGCAGCGACGGCCTGATCGGAAGCCTCCTCTTCGTCACCGGTAGAGACCGGATCTCTTGTCTCCGCCGTCTCCTCCTGAGTAGCGTGCGGGAACACACGCTCCACTACTTGGGCCCGATGTTGATGGGCGGCAGACTCCCCCGAGTCCGCCACCCTTGGGCCCATCTTGGGGGGAAGGTGGCTTAAAAAAGCCGCCCTCCGACGCCCGATTCTCCTGCGGTGGATAGCCAGGATGGTAGTGTCCTCCCTGTCACGTTCCGCCGCCTCCTTTGCGAGCATAACTCGCTCGCAAAAGGAGTGGAGTGCGTCCCACGATATCTCGCTGTCAACCACAGCGCGAACCACGCTCGGCAGCAAGAGATCTGTCCCCACATCGGCGCAGAGCTCCTCCAGCGTGTGCTGTGCCTCCTCCTCGAGGCACCCGTCACAGTAGTGGCATTCGGCGGTCGGCTCCCTCCCGGCAATCCGACACAAATACCTTCCGAAACAACCGTGTCCCGAGAGGATCTGCGTCAACCGGAAGGTCAACGCGCCGTGCCTCCGCTACCTTACCCTACCCTGTCCTTCTCTGCCATACCCTACCCTACGAAATGCTCATGGGGCACCGGGCACTCCGGGGGGAGCGGCCGGGTTATATCAGACTCCTACTGACTAAAACCCCACGGCGTTCCTATCTGTCGCTGCCGGCTGGATATACGGGGGCGCCGAAGCATTCGTCCGCGTATCCAGCAGTGACGGCCTTATCGGAGGCCTCCTCTTCGTCGATGGCAGAGACCGGAGCTCTTGTCTCCTCCGTCTCCTCCTGAGTAGCGTGCGGGAACACGCGCTCCACTACTCGGGCCCGATGTTGATGGGCGGCAGACTCCCCCGAGTCCGCCACCCTTGGGCCCATGTTGAGGGGAAGTTGGCTTAAAAAAGCCGCCCTCCGACGCCCGGTTCTCCTGCGGCGGATAGCCAGGGTGGTAGTGTCTTCCCTGTCACGTTCCGCCGCCTCCACCCTACCCTACCCTACCCTACTCTACCCTACCTTACCCTACCCTACCCTACGGGTATGAAAGTTACGTAAATAGGCTACGTCCTATTCTCATATCTACTTTTTTTTATTTTATTTTAGTTATTTTCATAGTGTTATGTCCTATGGCATTTTACTTTGTGGTAAAGCTGCTGATATAGAAACCATTTTTATTTTGCAAAAAAAAGCAGTGCGAGCTATTTATAATATGAGTTCTCGAGCTTCCCTCAGAGATAAGTTTAAAAATATAGGTATCCTTACAGTAGCATCGCAGTATATTTATGCAAACATATTATTTGTACATCAGAATATTAATTTTTTGTAAAAAAAAGTGACGTGCACTCTTTTAATACTATAATAATAATAATAATAATTTATTTATTTCTTCAAATATGGTACACAAGATGTTATAGGTAATTGAGGTGTTCAGCATATTCTACCTGTTCTAGGTGTTGAAATATTAAACATGATATAAAATTATTATGATAAGATACAAATCACCAAATAATATTATAAACAAATCAATTAAGGAAGTACATAAAAATAAAAGTCTAATTGGTGAAAACTATATAAAAAATATTAATAATTAAAATCCCAAGGAATACCCAGTCAGCATTAAAAATAAACAAATATCAATAATCAAAAAATTATAAAAGGCACAAATTAAATAGTATAATCAAAAAATTCCTGCAATGAATAAAAACACATGTCAACTAGCCAATCGAAAAGTCTCGCTTTAAATTTTTGAAAAGGTAATGATCGCATGTCTTTTGATAATTTATTATAAATTCTTATTGCCATACAATGGACATTTTTACAGGATACATTTAATCTTTGGTTTGGCACATATATTTTATACAAGTCTCTGCTGTTTTTTTTATTCAAAACAACATCATGAAGTGGGAAAAGTGGGGAATTCTTTTTTACAAATAAGCATATGTCAAAAATATACAGACATGGGAGAGGTAAAATTTTTAACTCTTTAAATATTGGTTTACAGTGTGCAAGGTATTCCGATCCATTTAGAGCCCTTATACATTTTTTTTGGGTTATAAATACTCTGTTAATATCTACAGAGTTACCCCATATAATAAGTCCGTAACGAATTACAGATGATACGTAACCATGATATGTGGACAGGGCAATTTCCTTAGAAACTAGGATTCTTAACCGCCGAAGGGCAAACACAAATCTATCCAATTTTGCACAAATTTTATTTATGTGTTCTTTCCAGTTCAAGTTTTTATCAATAGATATGCCCAAAAATACAGTAGAGTCAGCCTGTTGTATATGTTCATCTTTATATTTGATTTTAGAGATCTCATTGCTATTATTTTTGAAGTTATATGGTTGAAATTTAATTAATTTAGTTTTATTAATATTAACGTTTAGGTTATTATCATCAAGCCATTTAATTGTATTATTAATTTCATCATTAGTTATAGATTCTAATTCATTTTTATTTTTGGATTTAATTATTAATGTAGTATCATCGGCAAATAGTATACAATCTTGTTTAAGTATTTTTGGTAGGTCGAACTACCAAAAATAATAGGTCGTACTAGAAATAAGCATAAGCTTTTGACCTCTTCTTATAGACTCCAAAAAGTGCAAGGTTCATTTTTAGGACTGAGTGTACAATTTTATAATAAGATCCCTAATGAAATTTTAAATTTACCGTCACTAAAGTTTAAGGAACGTATAAAGGCCGCTATAGTACAGAAGGCTTACTTTACAATATTAAAGAATATTTAAATGATAAAAATGCGTGGTTGTAGCGCTCGCTCTCGCAGGAAACATCTGATGTAATAAAAGTTTGTTTTTGAAAAGAGTAATTGCTGAGTTTATTGCCGGCTCTTCTCAGCAAAATCAACCTTCCGAACCGTGCATTAGAGTATTAGAGTTTGACTATTCATAAGTGCCTGTGAAGGCCTATTTGAATGAATAAATTATTTCATTTCATTTCATTTACTGAATATACACACAAAATTTCATAAGAATCGGTCAAGCCGTTTCGGAGGAGTTTTTTTTACAAACACTGTGTTCTATTACTTACATTTTTAAACTCGTGATATCTTTCGAATGGAATGTCCGAATTTAATAATTCAAAAACTTGTATAAAGGTATTGAAGCAGTCTTGAATATGAAGTCATTTATTTTGATAAGGATTAATACCAAGATACAAATAAAGAGCATTTTCTAGCGGCGGCATATCAATTAAATTTTTAAAATAAAAGAACACTTATTGTGGCATAACAGTATATGTCTAACTATTATATAGTTAGACATATACTGTCGCGACACTTTTTATAAATAATGATGTGTTCTACGAAGTCGTAGTACATTATTTTATTCTATCGTCAATAGTTTTCGCAGCGCACGCGATGTAAAGAATATTTTAAGTATTTTTTTTTACACCTTGGGTTACATTATTGGAGTTTTAGTAAGGATCCCTAATTTTTTTGAAAATATAATATAGCCTATGTCACTCGGGGATAGTGTAGCTTCCCAACAGTGAAAGAATTTTTCAAATCGGTTCAGTAGCTTCGGAGCCTATTCAATGCAAACAAACAAACAAACAAACAATCAAATCTTTCCTCTTTATAATATTAGTTAGATTAGATTAGATAATATCGCGCCAGTTGAGTCTGTCCTTGGCGGCGTGAAGAGCGTCGTGGAAGTTCGTATCCAGGGATGTGCGTATCTGGTCAGACCATCTGATTGGGCTGCGCCCTCTTGGACGTTTGCCGTCAACCTTCCCGGTCACCATCAGCTGCTCGAGGTTGTCTCCAGACATTCTGGCTATGTGACCAAAGAACGCCAGAACTTTGCGCAGGCACACGGAGGATAGTCTCGTCTCCACTTTAAGCTCTCGTAATATAGACACGTTGGTGCGGAAAGCGGTCCAGGGAATTTTCAGCATCTTCCTCCAGCACCACATTTCAAAAGCGTCTATACGGTCACGGTCAGCCTTCTTGAGGGTCCATGTTTCGGCTCCGTAGCTAAAAATGGAGAATATGAGAGTCTTGACGAGTTTCACTTTGGTGTTGCGTGATATACTGCGATCACTCCATATTTTTTGTAGCTGTGCCATTGCATTTTTAGCCATGCCAATACGCCTTCTTATCTCCCTTTCACAAGAACTTGTGTTGCTAAGGTATAACATACACCTATAAAAAAAAAAAGTTTGGAAGCCCTAATAGATTTTTCATTGTGAATATTTTGCAATTCCAATAATGTTATTACATACAAATGATTTAAATAAAAATGTTTAAAAAAAATGTGTATTGTACGCACATACAAGGTTACATCGTACGCCTATGCAACGCGGCACTACGTAGTTCGATCGATTTTAAACAAATGACGGTACTGTTTACTTGTATGAAGAAGTATTTTGCAAAATGTTCCGGCGGGCCTATCCTGTCATTGAAATCATTGGAACTTACAAAACGCAACGAGCATGACGTGCCGTGAAATAAATTCTGTCACCACAGATTACTAAATAGTTACCTTATACTTTTTAGCATATTACCTTCTACCGATTCACGCAAAACAAATTAGTCACAGTTGGATATGCTTGCTGGCTACGTGAACTAATAATTAAATAATAATAATACGCATACTACATGGTTAAATTAAATCTCGAGGATGTAACATCGAAGTATAATTATTGATACTATTGATCAAGGTCCGGTAGTATCGATAGTCTATCGATATTTTCACGATTAGTTTAACACTAGTGTCAAATGTCAATTCATTATGTCCATCGTTCGTATTCAACGGCTAACATATTTTTTTGATTTAGTGGATAATGGACGATCTGGCTTTGCCTGTTTGTACCGACTATTCAGCATACCAACTTAGATGCTTTTGATTTACCTATGGATAACGTTTTGCAAGTTGCAAGTGCCTTGGATTTCGTAAACGGCTAAAAATGTTAGTTGGCAATTTATGTTATATTTTGTACCTCTCATATCTTTTCTCCCAGCTTTTACAACATACTTTGCCTTTTATTCATTTGCCTTTTAGTTACTTTTATAACGTTCTACAATTATTATTAATAAGTATCCAGTATAAACGGTACCCCTACCAATGGATCCCAAGTAACGTGTTAACTTGCCAATCTCCTTTTCAGCTGCTTTAGAATTTATGCAACCCCTATTTTTCGGGCTACCTTGCCTACGAGATGTTACGGTTCATGTCGGGAACCCAAATTAATTGCTTCTGAGAGTAGCTTTGTAATCCATAGATACAATTTTGAATATACCTACCTTGAATTTGATAAGGTATTGCAGGCGGGGACAAATCAATAACGTAAACTTTGACTAATGATATATCCAGACGGAACTACGAAGCTGTTTACGCGTCGATAAAAATAGCCCCTAACTGTTAGGGGCTAAATCATTTTCCCGTCTTCAGTGTCAGTCGAGACGTCACTGGGACACAACCAAATTCACCAAAATTGTATTGTTTCAAAATGTCGTTTTGTGTGATAAGAGTGTATAAAAACTATATGGGTCGATCTAGACCAACGAAAAAACTCACTTATCATCGGTAAGTAAAAATATGTCCTATTAGTTCCTGCAATATAAGCCATTGAAATGTTTCGAAAATAAATATTTTGAGTAAGCGCCATTTTTTACGTGTTGCCTGTGCTGCCAGTTTATGAACTCAAAACTCCCATGGTAATATCAGTCAATAGTTAAATACGAGTATGTAAAATTCATATTTGAGAGAGTAATCAGACCAGTAATGAAATAGTTCAATATGGCGGCCACTTTTTTCAATTTTGAGTAAAAAATTATGTTATATGGTCCAAGGTTCTCTCAAATATCAATTTTGAGAGCAATCGGACCAGTAACTAAATAGTTCAATATGGCGGACACTTTTTTCAATTTTGAGCTAAGATTTATGTTTTATGGTTCAAGTCTCTCAAATATCAATTTTGAGAGCAATCGGACCAGTAACTAAATAGTTCAATATGGCAGCCAATTTTTTCAATTTTGAGTAAAAATTTATGTTATATGGTCCAAGGGCCTCTCAACTATCAATTTTGAGAGCAATCGGACCAATAACTAAATAGTTCAATATGGCGGACACTAAATTGTGAATATGTTGCAATTCCAATAATATTACATACACGCGTGTAGAATAACCTTTTTTTAATTTAGTAATATCTGACTTAAATAATAAAACAATTGATCCAATTTTAAGAAGCCAATGGATAGACATCATTCGGAGAAGCCGTAGTGAAGATCTCTGGACCTAGCCAAAAAAAAATGTTTGACTTGATTTGACTCGATTTGCTTGTTTTGACTTGATTAGACTCAATTTCACTTGATTTCACTCGGTTTGTCTGGATTTGCTTGATTTGACTTGGTTTGACTCGGATTGACTCGATTTGACTCGGTTTGACTCGGGTTGACTGGATTTAACTCGATTTCACTCGGTTTGACTCGATTTTACTGGATTTGATTAGATTTTCTTGATTTAACTTGGTTTGACTTGATTTGACTCGGTTTGACCCTGTTTGACTCGTTTGGACTCGGTTTGACTCGATTTGACTTGATTTGACTCGATTTGACTCGATGTGACTTGATTTGACTTGATTTGCTTGATTTGACTTGATTTGAAATGTCAACGCAAATAATTACTGATCGTAAACATCAAAGTAAAAATAATAAGTATTAAATTTATATCGGCGCCATTAACCTTATTCTTATTATCATGTATTATCCCGATTCCACTTTTATTTTCGGAGTTTAAAAAGATATCGACACCGTAATATATTTTTCCCCATTTTATTGGATTTTTTTCAACAACTGGTAACATTATAAACGTCACTATGACAAGCAGAATGACGTACCGCGATGATAAGACGTAGCAAAGTTGGCCACTTTTTAAAAGTCATGTAGTATGGGGATACTCTTTCTAGACATATATATTTTCTAAGAACGTAAATATGTTTGGTCTTGTAGTGAAAATATATTTTTTTTTTTGTATGTTATCCCCGACTGCAATCTTTACTAATATAATAAAGCGGAAGAGTTTTTATGTTTGTTTGTGTAAACGGGCTAATTTCTGGAATTACCAGTCTGATTATTATTATTGAAAACGGGGAGAATTTTAAGCGCCTTTGCACATTATAAGTTTCTTGTGTCTGATCAGACATGTCTTATAATGGTGCCTTCTCACGGCGCGTTGTAGCCCGAGCCGCGCCGCGCCGCGCCGCGCCCCGCGCCGTGTGAAGGCAACGGCTCGGCGCGACTCGGGCATGCGCGTCCATTGCTCGGCGCGACTCGGCCTGGCGCGTCCAATTTGGTCGCTTCACACGGCGCGTGGTGGCACGAGCCGCGCCGCGCCGCGCCGCGCCTCGCGCCGTGTGAAGGCCATGCTCGGCGCGACTTGGGCTGGCGCGTCCGATCCGCTAAATGTCGGTAACTTCAAAGGCGCGGCGCGGGCAGGGTTGGATTTCGTAGTATAATAAATATAAATATAGTACTTATGTAGTATCGTAATGCCAGGATACTTACTACCTACGAGAAAATACCATAATTTTACCTTCAGGTCGATTAATTCTGTTATTTGTTGAAATAAATTAAAAATATTACTTTAATTATGAAATAAAGTTGTAATAGTTGTTTTAGTTGTAGTAAATCGGCCTGTATTTACTCCTGATTCTTTCATGCGATGCTGTGAAAGCAAGTAAATGTAATTTGTATTGAATTTATTCCATCTGACGACATGCTATGTCGTGTCAATGCCAAAGACGAAGTTTCGATTGACGGATTGGCTGAGATAAACATCTACTTGCCTAAATTTGGTCAATTTGTACCTACAATAACAATAAAACTAAAATGTCCTTACAAATACATTTTTATTTCAGTTAAATAACAAAATTGACGATAAGCAAAATGCAGTATTATTTTCGACAAGTACCTAGTATAATTTTATTTTCCATATAAGTACAATAATATTTTGAGGGTCTGAATGCAACCCTGGGCGCGGGCGCGCGCGTGGATGTCTCGGTTTTGTGCGGAGTTGTGTGTGCGTTTGAACACGTTCATTTCATCTCGAAGCGTTCGAACGTGAGGTACTCTGCGAGCTTAAATATGGAGTGGTCGAATGACACGATTGCCGAATTTTTACATTATTACGAGAACGAACCATCTTTGTGGAACACGAAAAATGCGGAGCACAAAAATAAGAATGACCAGCACGATGCCTGGATCAGAATAGTTTAGTTAAGGACAAAAAAAACCCGACTGCGTAAAACAAAAAATAACTGAAAAGAGTACAGCAGCTATAGAATTTTGAAAATATAGTATTATAATGATGTTGTTTTGGTCGGCGACAAGCGACCCAGGAGCGGTAGTACAAAATATATATTCCAAAAATGGACTTAATTCCATTAAATACTGTAAATATGTTGAGAAATACCTTATTCAATTTGAAATAAAATTACCGCAAAGTATGGTTACTAGGCACGTGCACTGACTAGAGCTAGGCGCAAGCCGCCATCGCCCCACCCTGATTACATGATTATACATATAGATACCATTACATGATTTTCAAAATTTTTATTTTTTTATTTTTATTATTAAAAAAAAAAGTATTTTTTTATATTTTCTTTAGCACCAGTATCATTTGTATTACCGACCCTGAGTCGCTCGTCGCTGACCAAAACAACGACCTGTATTATGTGTGGAATGGGCTGTTTACAAGCTTTCATTTGATACCCATATTTTTGTAACAACGACATTTTTGTTTTAATTCCCCTCCTCTGTTTTTATTCGAAGACGCCATATAAAAATAATATAACCTATGTTACTCCCATAGTTAAGACGAATCTAACGACACCTCATGTTTAACTCCATCAAGCCGTTTAGGCTGCAGAGCGTGCCAAAGAAAGACATACATACACTCGAAAAACATAACCCTCCTCCCGGTTCAGTCGGGTAAAAATAGAAATTGTCATTTAAGGGGGCTCTTCATGGCCAACGCAACTTCAACGCAAGCATAGCCTAAAAGCTTGTACTTTCATCCAACATAATGTTTGACTGCGAAAAAAGAGAGACAGCATCAGAGCCGTCGGTTATCAGTCGGTAAATTCCGCTTATCACTCGCGGCCGCTTCGCTAGGTCGTCGTCATTCATGATTTCGCATATCACAAAATTTGTTCCAGGAGTATACTTCTTGTGAAACAATCTTACAAGTTTGTGAAAAAAAGTTAGTTATTTAGAATCTCCAATATATTTGCAAGCCTGGTATCTAGATATTTCGTTACTTTTTCAATTTATAGGTACATTAGATATGGCCAAAGTTCAGGTAAAAATTGTGCAAAAACGCTGTTTCTCGGAGGCTTTTACTGAATTTGTTTCACACTTTTTTTATTTTTGCCTAGATACACGGCTAGATATAGTGCACAAGATACCAATTTGTTTAAAACATCTAACGAAAAATGTTTAACAACGCCATCATCAGTACACAGCTTTTGTATGAAAAGTATGGGCGGATTGACTGCTCTTAATTGTCGTTTTAAATTTCTCCATGGCTGGACGTGCGACATTGTGCGTTGCGTGTCTCGATATGCGGCAAATTCCAATCAAACGAGCGCCGCGCCGCGCCGCGCCCGTGTGAAGGGGTGACTCGGGCTCGCGCGTGGCGCGTGCTTGCTCGTAGAAATCGGCGCGGCGCGGCGCGGCTCGGCCTACCACGCGCCGTGAGAAGCCACCATAAGACATTCAGTCGCACTGGTTCTTATATGAGACCGTGCACATTACAAGAATTATTTTCTTATGTCTGATCAGACACGCGCATCCTAGTAATTTTGTCGGCTGCATGTTCGACGTCGCGCCTACACAAGAAGTTTTGTTTAGACACGACATCTACTCATATATGGAAACTAGTTCGCGCGTGCACATTTGTCGTGGCTGCGTCAGCGAAAACACGTATAGTGTCCACGCTTTTAATTCGTGTGTAGAATGTTAATTTTTTAATTTTATTTGTTTTATTTAAATCAGTTCAATTTTAATTTTAATTCAATAACTTTTATTACTATTTTATTTTTCATGTACCTAGTTATGTTATTTTTGTAAAATTAAGAAGTGGATTTGGTACGCGTGTATTGTCCGTCCGTGAAATATGGTTACAGACTGAGGATAAGACGTCTTGCATGAATGTGTACGATGAACCAGATAAGAAATTTGTCTTGTCTAACGGTCGTGTCTGATAATGTGCAAAGGCGCTAATTCCTGAACATATGATGCACCAACACCTCGCATGCACGGGGCCATCGCGTATGGAATCCTTACCTCCTTGGGTGAGAGGATGGAGATGTAGTCCTCGTAGATGAAGCGCGCCTTCTCCTCGACGGCGTCGGGGTCGGTCTCCCGCTTGAGCTCCTCGCACGCCAGCCAGAACATTATGTTCTCCTCCGAGTACTCGCCGCGCAGAAAGTCACGGAACACCTTACGCCCGGCTGCTCCGTGCATTCGTGCCGTGCGCCAAGCGTGCGACACACAAATACACCCCACGTCAAGATACAATAATTAAAGTACCTACAATATTAATCATCACAATATCAACTGACATGATCAGAATCGAGAAAAAAGGTTGTTACGGTGTTCCCCTGCCACTCGTAAAAGGTAACTAAACAAGGACGATGGATCCTTTTTTTATTATGAAAATGGGCTTGCGTTTGGCCACAGACCCGCCCATAAGGGACGAAGCCTCAGATGCAACACGCTTACCCAGAAGGAACCTATTCACTGTGGCCTTGAAAGTCCCTAGATTGTATGAGTCAGGAAACACAGACGCCGGAAGGAAGTTCCAGTCCCCTGCTGTCTTGTTGCCGCATTAGAAATGAGTATGCAAAACGGTTCGTATTTTCGGTATGTCAACAACGTACAGGTGAAACTTTTCCCAGCGTCTTGTGGTTCGGTGTGAGAATTTGGTTGAACAATTTCTGCGCACACTCCAAAATATATCCTGTAGAAAACCTATAAACAAGCAACCTTTCTTCGATGGTTGAGCTCGTGACTTTCGCCTTAATTAAAGACATCTCCGCTGAGCCTCCTGACTAGAGTGGGTGGGGCGAGGGTCTAGGGGGAGCCATCACACTTCCCCTGGACGGGTAATCTAAGAACCGCGCATGGAGGGGTGTGTAAGTACACACGACCCCCCTGTGTACTTACACACCCCTCCATGCGCGGCTCCATCCCCCCTTTACATCGCAGATGGCGACCACAGTCAAGTCCTGGCCGCTCCTCCCGGGGCGGTCGGGTATACTATGATGATTCCCCCACGTTAATATAAAAAAATGTGGCATTACCGGCGCTACGCATGAGACGGTCGAAAGACTGGCCCCAACTCTGTATCTCCTCCAGTGTTGGTCTGCAACAGAAACATAAAATATATTTAAAAAATGGAAGGAACAATACCGTAAATAGAGAAAATAAAAAATAGTCTTAAAAAATTCTAACACGAATGGCAAAATAGCTAACCTGTGTTTTAGAAAAGTACTTAAAGCTACAGTTAGAAATGGAGGAGTAGGTACCCAAAAGCTGCAGTTTAAAATGGAGAAGTAGCTACAGTTTGAAATAGAGAAGTAGCTACAGAATTAGTTTTTATTTACATTATTTTGTGGTTACCATTTCGCGATCCTCATTGAAATTTATAAATATTTAAAATTTGTTATTATTGAGCGAATTACCCTGTGGGCCATTCGAAAGTGGGACACAATGACTAAACACCCTTTATTTCAGACTTCTTAGTTTTATTAATGAACGAGTTGATCAGGTAAGTATTATCCCACCAAAAACATTTTCATGTAAAATGTTGCCGCCAAGACATATGGCTCGTACTGTCAAAAAGTTATCAGATCTCATGTAGAGCCAAGCTTATAACTACATGCACTTACTCTATAAGCCCTAACTTCACAACCTCTACACACCGTAGTCAAAATTTGTGGCTTTGGTGGCGTTTATAATTTCAGCTTTCTAGGACTTCAGGAAGTACCCTATGAGTTTTGATGATCATCAGTGAGTCAGTGACGAAATCGGGGTTTTTTAGATATCAATAAAATCTAAAGTATAAGAGCTATGTTATTGAAACTTAATATGCTTAATAAGTTCACTATTGACATCATGTTCCGAGAATTTTGTTTATCTGGTATAATCCAAACCCAAGTTATGAGGGTTCAAAAAAACGACGAAGCGCTTCGAGAAAAGGTAGGTAGTGCCCTTTCGCTTCGCTTGGCTGTCTTGGCGGGGGGCACTCCCGTGCCCCCAGATATAGTATTTTACATCGGTAAGTAAATGAGTGATACGGTAAAGTAAGTCTAGGCTAACACACATCGCACCTCTCGCCACGCCAACGACGTGACGGGGACGGAGCTTTCGGCTGTAAAATGGTTTAGGAAACATATTTTTTTTTTATATATAATAAATGTACCTGTATTAATAAATGTTATTAAACCCAACCATCACCAAAATTACAAAATTAAAGATCTATTCAGTGATTCCTCATAAGATATGGTGGAATGGAATGGCCCCCATTTTAGTCTTATGAAACACGGCTTAGACGAATCGATAAACATAATAATATCCATCTAACTATTGGGATGTTTCGAGCGTATTAAGAATCCCACATACATATATAGGTATAAAGATATAAATTGCTATCGCGTTGCCGAATTACAAACCCGACTAGCCTATAATCATCACATAGTTTGGACAAATCTATAGGTACATCTCATACATCCAGCAGTTGAGATGTCTCCAGGGCAATTGTAAAGTATCCCACATAAAGATAAGATAAAATATAATAATAATAATTATACAAAAATACGCGTGAAAAACATAACCCTGTCTTTGCAGTCGCGCAGCCGGGGAAAAAGTACTTGGCACTTGGCAGTATTACCATTACGTGAATATACGAGTTTTTGTAGCGGCAATCTACGGATTTGTCGACCCCACGGGTTTGATTTGATTTGATTTGGCAGCACTGTGTCTGCACGTGGGTTGAGTAGGTGGTGGGTTGCCTCGTAGTCGTGACTGATGGTGGGTGACTAGAAAATGTTTTTTTTTTAATGGGCAAGAACGTCCCAAAGTTTAGCCTCATCACCCTTATCGGCGAGCAAGCTCTCAACGGCCGACTAGTGAATGGTATGGTAGGTAAGTAGTGTAGTGTAGATATACTGACGGCACATCTCCGTCGTGCAGCAGCGGCTCGTGCGGGCCCGGCTCGCGCGGCTTCTTGCCGGGGCCGCGGCCTCCCTCCGAGCCGCGCGCCGCCAGGCTGAAACAACACAACACACGCACGATACAATACAAATACAAATAACTACAGTAGTACAACCTACCTACTACACAAGTACAACACGACACATATTTTATTAATTGTTTAAATTATACAGAGTGCCGCATCGACGGAGCACATTTTAAAAGCATGTAGGTAATTTTATATTTTTGTTTTTTAATCATCATCATCATCATCATCATATCAGCCCATTCGATGTCAAAGTCAAAGTCAAAGCCATTTATTCAATTTAGGCCCCAGAAGGGCACTTATGAAGGTCAAATTTACTGAAGTTACCACCACTACTGAAGTGTCCACTGCTGAACATAGGCCTCCCCCATTTTTTTAATACCCATGATTAATACCTACCTACGTCAAGCAAAAACTTACGCTGCTTTTTTAGCCTATTGCGTGCACGCAGGAGTGTGAGATTTGGCATAGTTAAAGTAAATATTTTTTTTTTATTAAATGGGTTTGCATTTGGCCCCTGACCCGCCCATAAATGACGACGACGAAGCCTTGGATGGAACTCGCTTACTCAAAAGGAACGTATTCACTCTGGCCTTGAAATTCTTTTTATATAAAAATATAGGGATAAATAACTAAATTAAATAAAAGCTGATGGTGTATTCTTATTCTTATTGGGTACCTGCTAAATATTATGGATGTGCTCATATGCTAAGTGAATTAAAAAAAATGTTTCTTTGGGAAAGTTGTTTGTTATCATGAGTACAACCACGTGTCTAAGTATCGTTTACCAGTCACCCTATATCAGATCTCATGTAGAGCCAAGCTTATAACTCTACACGCTCTAACTCTACAAGCCTAACTTCACAATCTCTACTACACTTTAGTCAAAATATGTGGCTTGGCCGTTTCGTTACTACAAGAACTACTTATTATACTATACAAATAAATTAAACAGGGGACAGCTAGTATATCATAATTCCAAGTTACAGAGAAAATAATTGTTGTATTTCGCTAAAGGCATATTTATGTCTTCGACTGTACAATTAAATACAACACAATTCAAACACAGTGTGCAAAAATAACAAAAAATAAAAAGGACAACAACTGAGGCGGCCATATATAGCGATTGTTTCCAGGCAACCTAGAAAAGCGGGAAAAAACGTGGGGTGCTTTTTATATTGTAATGAATCGTACATTATCTTAATTAAATGAAAATGCTTTAAAATCTTTTTGATCAAAAGAAAAATATTTTCCTTACATGTTCGTTACTTTGTTTTATTGAAAACGAAATAAAATTGACGCAGTACCTATTTTATTGATGACTGACAACAGCCGTCTGTCATTGGTCTTTGTCGACCGGCCTGTGGCGTATGGTCAATCAGCAAGCTTGAACTTATATTCATGTTTGTTTATATATTTTTTTATATTTAAGTTGTCCGGGAGAGCATACCAACTTGGCCGTGCTTATAAGGAAAGAGAAGCTGCAGGCAAGATCAAAGTGTAGATAATGACTTAAGTGCTAGCTAATGGATTCAAAGAGCCGAAAAACTGTGACCGCCTAACGGTTGACGAGGCTCTAATGAACTTCGGATCCATTATCTTGGTAACTCGGCCGTCTGGTGCCAGCGACATTGTCCTCATCGGAGATATCAATCAACTATCCTATATTGATAGAGACAATCTGTTCAATATTCAGTACAACAGACATCAGCCAGGAGTTGAGAGCACGCATGGGAACCCAATGGATGTAGCGTATGCCCTAAACGAGATATACTTAGGTAGGTATTCTTCAAAATACCACGTACACTCCCTGAAGCTGAAGAGGTACACATACGCGCAAAAACCCAGCACCCTCCCGATCACCTTATTCCTGGTCGAAAAGGTATCCTTTACCAACCAAGGATACGGGACTGCGGAGGGCTCACCATACATGAAGCTCAGGGTTCATAATACGAGTCGCTAATCATTCTTCAAACAAGACCAAAAAGAGAGGTACTTAGAGCATAGCGTTTATGAAAGAGGTAGAGCATAGCTTTTTTTCGCTCAAAGAGCAGCTCGACTGGGGAAGTACCTCCAGCCTCCACCTTACAGAATACCGCAGCCAAATAACTTTATGTTTTGTTCCTGCGAGTGAGTAAGGTCGCCAGAGCTCATTGGGGAGAGGGAAAGGTCGGTAATGCGTGAGCGATGCTTCGTGTGTTGCAAGCATCCATATGGCTACGGTAACCGCTTACCATCATCATCGTATCGTATGCTTGTTAATCGACCTAGTGGTATAAAAAAAGGTTGCAAATCCACGAGAGTGTCCCGCATGCGGTCGCAGCAGTGTCGCGTCACACTGTCAGTTGCGTATATTACACAGATGACAGCGATTGTGCCATACATAGGCAGGTTCACAAAACGGGCGATTGTAGCAACAACCGACCAAACTCACTCTCAAAATCTAAAAATGGCCGTGAAAAATAGAGACACTCAAATAGTGGTTCTCAAATACGCGCGGGGTTACCTCCGTGGCAAATAAGAGCTCTTAATTAACTTGAACTGTATAAACTCAAACTGTGCAAACTGTAGGAAAAACAAATATACTTAACTGAAATTTTGTAATATTTAATCTCACAAACACAAAACAATAGTAAATAGTTATAAAAACACATAAAAGCTAAAAATATGGTGTCAAAGATAGTTATTATAATTTAATAATGAATATAATGTAACAAATGTATCAGAATAATTTTTAAACTGCGCGGACCAAGATGTCCAAATTGTGATAATGTAACTGAATAAAATTAAACATAATGTAAAAACAGTACGGACCACGTGTCTGTAGTACGTGGTTGATATAATAATTAAAAAAGAAACATGGCACTTGCCGCCCACTGACACTATTCGGTGTCGTGTCGTGTCGCACATACGTCGCTATATACTTCAACCCACACTTACCATTTAGCCCTGAAACAAATCAGAAAATTATGTTTAAACAAAACTACAAATATATAATAATAAGAGCGGATAATGGGCGAATGTTGATGATAAAATAAGATTATGGGAAGAATAAGGTACTTTTGGAAAAGGAGAAACGATTATAACCTAGTTATAACTTGCACAAAGTCGTTATTGACCACAGTTGTTATTGACAGAGTAAAATATAGATAAAAAAAGAAAAGAATATCAAAATTTAATTAGGTTCGATGGCCACATTTTCAAGATCTATATCTGAGGCGTCTATTTTTTATAGAAAGTACTTAGCTAAGCAGTAGTTAACTGACCAGGAGCAGGAGCAGCAGCAGCACCAGCACAGACAGCACGGCTTGACGGCGGCAGGCCGGCAGCCGCGCGCCAGCGCTGCCAGGCTGCACATCTGCAACCACAACATGCACGTCACCACCACAACACACCACACCCACAGATTACGGAGGACATATTCTCGCTAACAAAAAACTGTGTCTATGGAGTCGGCCACCTCTCACGCACACCTTAGTTGGCTATTCCGCGGGAAATTAGACTCTGTCGCCGTTTATACAGAGTCGATTACTCGCGCTCAACTAATGTGTGAATGTGTGCGTGCCGGCTTGTACGTACAGCGTGGTGGCCGAATTGAGTGACACAGTTTTTAAGCTATTGCATAGCTTCTATCGCGGGCCTTGAGCGTGGAGATCGAATCCAGAAATTCCGTAACGAAAAAACCTAACACCCCCCACTCCGACCGGCACAGCGGTGATACTTTTTAGTTTTGCCATCTATCGATGAATAGCAGAACTTTTAATGACTTTTTGAAATATCACGCTTGTCTCTTTAGTTCAGCAACTCGCCTCTAGGTAGCATTGGTTGTCTATTGCATAGCTTCTATCGCGGGCCTTGAGCGTGGAGACCGAATCCAGAAATTCCGTAACGAAAATAACCTAACACCCCCACTCCGACCGGCATAGCGGTGATACTTTTTAGTTTTGCCATCTATCGATGAATAGCAGAACTTTTAATGACTTTTTGAAATATCACGCTTGTCTCTTTAGTTCAGCAACTCGCCTCTAGGTGGCATTGGTTGTATCGGCGTTACTGCGCATGCGTAAGCCCCGCAATCTGGTGACTCATGCCTGCTTAGAGTTTCGGCGTTAGGTCACCTCCACTTTGTATTTACTTTCTACGAAGCTCGTACGAATCGAGACGAGCTGCTCCGAAATCGGACGAATACGTAATCAGCTGTTTGTGAGAAAGTATATAGGTGTATAAAAATATTTTGAACAATATTAACTTCTCATTTATTTAATAAATGTATAAAATGTATGTCTGTAAAGATGAAATAAATAAATAACAATAATAATAATAAAAGAAATAAAAATGTTTTCTTATCGGTCACCACGCTCAAAAAGTGTAACTTGAATTAATATCAAAGAAAAACAAAGGAAAAAAATACTGCATAAATAAAATAAATAAATAATTATAATTGCATAAGTTGATAAAAACAGCTATGCAATAGCTTTTTTTATCAACTTTACCGCGGCAGTCTCCGAGTGCCACACGTCTTTTTGTTAGCGAGAATATATCCGACTTTTTTTAATATCTGTGACCACACCACACCGTGGTGGTGCAACAAACATCTCTCACCTACTCTACACGGACAGCTACATAATCGGGGTTACTCGTGCTCGGGTGTCACTCGATTTGAGTTTCAAACCAATTGGGTATTCCGTAAATTGTTGCATTTTTTAAATTATATCTCATTCGATGTGGTACGAAAACTAACACACCCACTTTGCATAGGGGAGGATATACAACTATCTCCAACCTCCTTTCCTACGAACAAAGGAGAATGACCGTTTTATAAGGGGAGTTGGGCCCACTTCGTTTTTTTTTTGTGTCACAATGATTTATTTTTTATTTTGTAGATAAAATACTATATTTTCATTATCAGTAAACAGTTTTAATTTTCTGACCCGGGTTTACGAGTATTTTTCTTTTTTCTGATGCAGAATTTAAGGTTATTAAATGCAAAAAAAATGGTTATTTACATACTTTGTTTTAGTATTTCAATGGTTTAGAAGTAGTAAGTCAGTAATGCCACTAAAAAAATCCATTTGTGTTTATTTTAATGTTTTACGAAAGATTAAACATAGGTATGCTAGACTTTTTGGCGGGAACTTGCAAAGTCACGTAGCGTTTTCGTTTTATTTCCATAAATTCCTGTATTTTGAGTTTTATTGCATATTACATATTACTAGTGAAGTGAAACGAATTATGCATATTGTGAGTTTTCAAGTTGTCTCACTTTTGAGAAGAGAATCCGTGAGAAGTATTAGTACAATGACAACTATTTTACTAAAATATGTCTGTTATGGACGGTGACTGATAGTGCGGACTATATGAAAATGATTTATTTTGTAACTAGAACTAGAATATAACCTGACACTGGCAAAAATAAGTCCAAATAAAAAGATTTGGTTGTCAAACTTACCTATTTATAATATAACTCGACACTGGCAAAAATAAGTCCCCGTAAAAAGAATTTGGTTGCTAAACTTAAAACTAAGAAGATTTTATTTTTCATAAAATAAATTAATACTTTTAAGAAATTATTGTATGTTACTTGTTACTATTATTTTAATCATAACATGCTGTTGGGAAAATAATCATTGTCATCAAACACAATTATTATTTAATGTCAATAAAAATAAAATGTGTAGGTATTTGGCATTTCTGATGCATTAACCGACGAATATATCTAATATCACTCTCGTAATTTCGTTTCATCATTACTAGCGTTATTCAACAGAAAAAGACTATATATGTAGCTCGTTTTTAACTACCATAAACCTAATTTAACACCTGGCAACATTCGATATTAATAAAACTGTGATCCGTATTGCGTACGGTTTTAGATATCTGTGGTGCGGAAGTGTAAAGGAATTCAAGCGAATATATTATTAATTCTGTTTTTAATCCTCGGGTTAGAAAAATATCAATATTTTGTGAGTGAACATAATAAAATAAAACTTGATTTTTGAATCATATTTGATTAAGACACTCGATGACACAATAGTGGGCCCAAATCTGGTCAATCTCCTTTGATAATTTTGCGTCATAGATGATATGTATAGCTATGCGAAATTTCGGCTTGATAATAACCATTACAGAGAGAAGGAAACGAAGAAACTACGAGAGGACACAAGTTTAACTACCTACGGATCCCTGAAATAACTGCGATCTATTAGAAATTAATGTGAAAAACACTGGCTTCGGATTTTACAAAAGAACTAGTTAGGATAATCGAAATATGCTTGTTTTATGTTTTGTGGATCTTCTTTTTTTTTCAATATAATGCAAATCACATATAGGTTAAATTACTTATTCACAGCACCCAATACACAGTAACATTCCCCTGCAATCCAAATGCTTAAGCAGCTGATACTCTTGACTGATCTAGTCAAGAGCCACAAGCTGTATAGATAAGATTTAAACAGTAAGTCCACTTGTTTTGCCGTGCAAGGCAGGCCCTCGCAGAGTTACGACTAGTGTTGCCAGGTGTCCCGATTTGCGCGGGACGTCCCGATTTTCAGGGGTCTGGTGACACGTCCCGATTAACCCTTGATCGGAACGCCAAATGTCCCGATTTTTCACCAACCTCATGAGTCTTACTATATTCGATAATTTTGACAGGAAAAACTAAAATAACTAAGCTGTTACTTCATAAAAATAATTTTGTTTTCAAATTTTCTCACCAAAATCAGACTTTCATGAAAAAATTTAAAATTAGTGCATGAATGTAAATTAATGATTATGAAAAAAAATGTTTGCAGCTGTCCCGATTTGAAACCCAAAATCCCGATTATTTTATCCTTACGTTCCGAAATTTGACACACGGGACCTGGCAACACTAGTTACGACACAATGCGGAAACTACTTAGACCATCAGTGATTAAATGATACTTCCTCCTTGACAACTGCAATATTAATGTCAATTCTACAAACATCATCTTTTATTCATCATAGCCTCTGTGCAACCGAACTGTGTTTTGTTTTCTATTATGGACCAGCATGGTGAGTAAGGAAGTTGCTACGACTCTAAAGAAGTCGTAAGTTATAAATAAAAGAGGATCGAGGAATGATCCTTGCGGAATTTCTTCATTATTAGAAGTCTTTTAAGACGATTCAAAACAATAACGGACTCAACTGGACTCAACACGACTTGCTATTTGAGAAAAATAACAATATCTTTACAAAATAACATGAAAGCCAGCATGTAGGCTGTCTTCTTTAGAATGAAAAGAGGTCATTACACGATTTACCTATGGTCAATACTATCTAATGTATTATGAAAGTCACGTTAAATTTGATTACGTTTATCCAAAACACTCCCTTCTTCTTAGGAACACAATGGCGAAACCACTCAACTCCATTTCTCCTAAGTGATTCCTGTAGTGCCTGTAAAGTGACTGGACAGAAACGGGACATGGTACGTACACAGGTTGAAACGCTAATGTATGCATTAGCGTTATGTTATTAACGTCTGTAGTGAGAAAATAGTAGGTATCTGGTAATATGGTCAGAGATTACTAAATAGTTACTACGTAAGCATGGTCGAGAAGCGACGCGAAAATAAACAGTGTTTGGGAGGGGTAGTAGGTGAGGGTCAGCCGAGGATGCGGGGCGCGGTGCTGCGTATTTATAGCGCGCCCTCATTGAGGCGAGCGGCGCGGTGCGGGCGGCGCGGCGCTGTGTTTACTGCGCGCCGCTATATCGGTGCGCCGCGCAGCCGCCCGCGGCCCGCCC
>OX596256.1:16665618-16722128 GCA_951394255.1 Polyploca ridens | reverse complement strand
GAGAAAATATGAAAGCAAAAATATTTGTATGTAGTAGCAGCTTAGTTATTTTCACTTTTCCTGTCAAAATTATCAAATATAGTAAAGACTCATGAGGTTAGTGAAAAATCGGGACATTTGGCGTCCCGATCAAGGGTTAATCGGGACGTGTCACCAGACCCCTGAAAATCGGGACGTCCCGCGCAAATCGGGACACCTGGCAACACTACTTATTACACCTTCATATTTTTAGGTTGCTAACTAGGAAATAGAAAGAACAGTTAGTGTACTAAGTAGTGAGATAGGAAGGTCCCGAGCGCTCTACTTCCTTAAATAGCAAAGGGTAATCGCACCTGTGTGAACCTGGAACCCGACTTGAAGATATTGTAATTTTTTTTTTTGCATATGTTTGTACTCCGTATGTACCTGTTTGTACCAACTTTTTTTTCGTTTGTACCTCAAGGGGTTCGGAGATACGGGGGGTTGAAAAATGCTCAGAACCCGACTTGAAGATATCGTTATTTTTATTTTTGCATATGTTAGTACTCCGTATGTACCTGTTTGTACCAACTTTTTTTTCGTTTGTACCTCAAGGGGTTCGGAGATACGGGGGGTTGAAAAATGCTCAGAACCCGACTTGAAGATATCGTTATTTTGATTTTTGCATATGTTAGTACTCCGTATGTACCTGTTTGTACCAACTTTTTTTTCGTTTGTACCTCAAGGGTTTCGGAGATACGGGGGGTTGAAAAATGCTCAGAACCCGACATGAAGATATTGTTTTTTTTGTTAATGCATACGTTTGTACTGGGTATGTAACCGTTTGTACCATCTTTCTTTTCGTTTGTACCTCAAGGGGTTCGGAAATACAGGACTTTAAAAATCTGTCGTCTAATATCGGAAACTCGGGCATTTTTTGAGATAATCAAAATCTGCCAGCAGGGTTGGATTCACCGTCGTTTGTACCCGTTTGTACCACCTTTCTTTTCGTTTGTACTTCAAGGGGTTCGGAAATACAGGACTTTAAAAAACCTGGTACCTAATATCGGAATCTCGGGCATTTTTGGTGATACTCAAAATCTGCAAGCAGGGTTAGATACACCTTCGTTTGTACCCGTTTGTACCATCTTTCTTTTCGTTTGTACCTCAAGGGGTTCGGAAATACAGGACTTTAAAAAACCTGGTACCTAATATCGGAATCTCGGGCATTTTTGGTGATAATCAAAATCTGCAAGCGGGGTTAGATACACCGTCGTTTGTACCCGTTTGTACCATCTTTCTTTTCGTTTGTACCTCAAGGGGTTCGGAAATACAGGACTTTAAAAAACCTGGTAGCTAATAACGGAATCTCGGGCATTTTTTGAGATAATCAAAATCTGCCAGCAGGGTTGGATTCACCGTCGTTTGTACCCGTTTGTACCACCTTTCTTTTCGTTTGTACCTCAAGGGGTTCGGAAATACAGGACTTTAAAAAACCTGGTACCTAATATCGGAATCTCGGGCATTTTTGGTGATACTCAAAATCTGCAAGCAGGGTTAGATACACCTTCGTTTGAACCCGTTTGTACCATCTTTCTTTTCGTTTGTACCTCAAGGGGTTCGGAAATACAGGACTTTAAAAAACCTGGTAGCTAATATCGGAATCTCGGGCATTTTTTGAGATAATCAAAATCTGCCAGCAGGGTTGGATTCACCGTCGTTTGTACCCGTTTGTACCACCTTTCTTTTCGTTTGTACCTCAAGGGGTTCGGAAATACAGGACTTTAAAAAACCTGGTAGCTAATATCGGAATCTCGGGCATTTTTTGAGATAATCAAAATCTGCCAGCAGGGTTGGATTCACCGTCGTTTGTACCCGTTTGTACCACCTTTCTTTTCGTTTGTACCTCAAGGGGTTCGGAAATACAGAACTTTAAAAAACGGTACCTAATATCGGAATCTCGGGCATTTTTGGTGATAATCAAAATCTGCAAGCGGGGTTAGATACACCGTCGTTTGTACCCGTTTGTACCATCTTTCTTTTCGTTTGTACCTCAAGGGGTTCGGAAATACAGAACTTTAAAAAACCTGGTACCTAATATCGGAATCTCGGGCATTTTTGGTGATAATCAAAATCTGCAAGCGGGGTTAGATACACCGTCGTTTGTACCCGTTTGTACCACCTTTCTTTTCGTTTGTACCTCAAGGGGTTCGGAAATACAGGACTTTAAAAAACCTGTTCTCTAATATCGGAATTTCGGGCAGTTTTTGAGATAATCAAAATCTGCCAGCAGGGTTGGATTCACCATCGTTTGTACCCGTTTGTACCAACTTTTTTTTCGTTTGTACCTCAAGGGGTTCGGAAATACAGGACTTTAAAAAACCTGTTCTCTAATATCGGAATTTCGGGCAGTTTTTGAGATAATCAAAATCTGCCAGCAGGGTTGGATTCGCCGTCGTTTGTACCCGTTTGTACCAACTTTTTTTTCGTTTGTACCTCAAGGGGTTCGGAAATACAGGACTTTAAAAAACCTGTTCTCTAATATCGGAATTTCGGGCAGTTTTTGAGATAATCAAAATCTGCCAGCAGGGTTGGATTCGCCGTCGTTTGTACCCGTTTGTACCAACTTTTTTTTCGTTTGTACCTCAAGGGGTTCGGAAATACAGGACTTTAAAAAACCTGTTCTCTAATATCGGAATTTCGGGCAGTTTTTGAGATAATCAAAATCTGCCAGCAGGGTTGGATTCACCGTCGTTTGTACCCGTTTGTACCTTCTTTCTTTTCGTTTGTACCTCAAGGGGTTCGGAAATACAGAACTTTAAAAAACCTGGTACCTAATATCGGAATATCGGGCATTTTTGTTGATAATCAAATTCTGCAAGCGGGGTTAGATACACCGTCGTTTGTACCCGTTTGTACCATCTTTCTTTTCGTTTGTACCTCAAGGGGTTCGGAAATACAGGACTTTAAAAAACCTGGTAGCTAATATCGGAATCTCGGGCATTTTTTGAGATAATCAAAATCTGCCAGCAGGGTTGGATTCACCGTCGTTTGTACCCGTTTGTACCACCTTTCTTTTCGTTTGTACCTCAAGGGGTTCGGAAATACAGGACTTTAAAAAACCTGGTAGCTAATATCGGAATCTCGGGCATTTTTTGAGATAATCAAAATCTGCCAGCAGGGTTGGATTCACCGTCGTTTGTACCCGATTGTACCACCTTTCTTTTCGTTTGTACCTCAAGGGGTTCGGAAATACAGGACTTTAAAAAACCTGTTCTCTAATATCGGAATTTTGGGCAGTTTTTGAGATAATCAAAATCTGCCAGCAGGGTTGGATTCACCGTCGTTTGTACCCGTTTGTACCATCTTTCTTTTCGTTTGTACCTCAAGGGGTTCGGAAATATAGGACTTTAAAAAACCTGGTAGCTAATATCGGAATCTCGGGCATTTTTGGTGATAATCAAAATCTGCAAGCAGGGTTAGATACACCGTCGTTTGTACCCGTTTGTACCATCTTTCTTTTCGTTTGTACCTCAAGGGGTTCGGAAATACAGAACTTTAAAAAACGGTACCTAATATCGGAATCTCGGGCATTTTTGGTGATAATCAAAATCTGCAAGCGGGGTTAGATACACCGTCGTTTGTACCCGTTTGTACCATCTTTCTTTTCGTTTGTACCTCAAGGGGTTCGGAAATACAGAACTTTAAAAAACCTGGTACCTAATATCGGAATCTCGGGCATTTTTGGTGATAATCAAAATCTGCAAGCGGGGTTAGATACACCGTCGTTTGTACCCGTTTGTACCACCTTTCTTTTCGTTTGTACCTCAAGGGGTTCGGAAATACAGGACTTTAAAAAACCTGTTCTCTAATATCGGAATTTCGGGCAGTTTTTGAGATAATCAAAATCTGCCAGCAGGGTTGGATTCACCATCGTTTGTACCCGTTTGTACCAACTTTTTTTTCGTTTGTACCTCAAGGGGTTCGGAAATACAGGACTTTAAAAAACCTGTTCTCTAATATCGGAATTTCGGGCAGTTTTTGAGATAATCAAAATCTGCCAGCAGGGTTGGATTCGCCGTCGTTTGTACCCGTTTGTACCAACTTTTTTTTCGTTTGTACCTCAAGGGGTTCGGAAATACAGGACTTTAAAAAACCTGTTCTCTAATATCGGAATTTCGGGCAGTTTTTGAGATAATCAAAATCTGCCAGCAGGGTTGGATTCGCCGTCGTTTGTACCCGTTTGTACCAACTTTTTTTTCGTTTGTACCTCAAGGGGTTCGGAAATACAGGACTTTAAAAAACCTGTTCTCTAATATCGGAATTTCGGGCAGTTTTTGAGATAATCAAAATCTGCCAGCAGGGTTGGATTCACCGTCGTTTGTACCCGTTTGTACCTTCTTTCTTTTCGTTTGTACCTCAAGGGGTTCGGAAATACAGAACTTTAAAAAACCTGGTACCTAATATCGGAATATCGGGCATTTTTGTTGATAATCAAATTCTGCAAGCGGGGTTAGATACACCGTCGTTTGTACCCGTTTGTACCATCTTTCTTTTCGTTTGTACCTCAAGGGGTTCGGAAATACAGGACTTTAAAAAACCTGGTAGCTAATATCGGAATCTCGGGCATTTTTTGAGATAATCAAAATCTGCCAGCAGGGTTGGATTCACCGTCGTTTGTACCCGTTTGTACCACCTTTCTTTTCGTTTGTACCTCAAGGGGTTCGGAAATACAGGACTTTAAAAAACCTGTTCTCTAATATCGGAATTTCGGGCAGTTTTTGAGATAATCAAAATCTGCCAGCAGGGTTGGATTCACCGTCGTTTGTACCCGTTTGTACCATCTTTCTTTTCGTTTGTACCTCAAGGGGTTCGGAAATACAGGACTTTAAAAAACCTGGTACCTAATATCGGAATATCGGGCATTTTTGTTGATAATCAAATTCTGCAAGCGGGGTTAGATACACCGTCGTTTGTACCCGTTTGTACCATCTTTCTTTTCGTTTGTACCTCAAGGGGTTCGGAAATACAGGACTTTAATAAACCTGGTAGCTAATATCGGAATCTCAGGCATTTTTTGAGATAATCAAAATCTGCCAGCAGGGTTGGATTCACCGTCGTTTGTACCCGTTTGTACCACCTTTCTTTTCGTTTGTACCTCAAGGGGTTCGGAAATACAGGACTTTAAAATCCTGGTACCTAATATCGGAATTTCGGGCAGTTTTTGAGATAATCAAAATCTGCCAGCAGGGTTGGATTCGCCGTCGTTTGTACCCGTTTGTACCAACTTTTTTTTCGTTTGTACCTCAAGGGGTTCGGAAATACAGGACTTTAAAAAACCTGTTCTCTAATATCGGAATTTCGGGCAGTTTTTGAGATAATCAAAATCTGCCAGCAGGGTTGGATTCACCGTCGTTTGTACCCGTTTGTACCATCTTTCTTTTCGTTTGTACCTCAAGGGGTTCGGAAATACAGAACTTTAAAAAACCTGTTCTCTAATATCGGAATTTCGGGCAGTTTTTGAGATAATCAAAATCTGCCAGCAGGGTTGGATTCGCCGTCGTTTGTACCCGTTTGTACCAACTTTTTTTTCGTTTGTACCTCAAGGGGTTCGGAAATACAGGACTTTAAAAAACCTGTTCTCTAATATCGGAATTTCGGGCAGTTTTTGAGATAATCAAAATCTGCCAGCAGGGTTGGATTCACCGTCGTTTGTACCCGTTTGTACCTTCTTTCTTTTCGTTTGTACCTCAAGGGGTTCGGAAATACAGAACTTTAAAAAACCTGGTACCTAATATCGGAATATCGGGCATTTTTGTTGATAATCAAATTCTGCAAGCGGGGTTAGATACACCGTCGTTTGTACCCGTTTGTACCATCTTTCTTTTCGTTT
This sequence comes from Polyploca ridens, assembly GCA_951394255.1. Classification (NCBI taxonomy): domain Eukaryota; kingdom Metazoa; phylum Arthropoda; class Insecta; order Lepidoptera; family Drepanidae; genus Polyploca; species Polyploca ridens. The sequence goes on along the minus strand of OX596256.1, from coordinate 16,716,277 downwards.
GTACCTCAAGGGGTTCGGAAATACAGGACTTTAAAAAACCTGGTAGCTAATATCGGAATCTCGGGCATTTTTTGAGATAATCAAAATCTGCCAGCAGGGTTGGATTCACCGTCGTTTGTACCCGTTTGTACCACCTTTCTTTTCGTTTGTACCTCAAGGGGTTCGGAAATACAGGACTTTAAAATCCTGGTACCTAATATCGGAATTTCGGGCAGTTTTTGAGATAATCAAAATCTGCCAGCAGGGTTGGATTCGCCGTCGTTTGTACCCGTTTGTACCAACTTTTTTTTCGTTTGTACCTCAAGGGGTTCGGAAATACAGGACTTTAAAAAACCTGTTCTCTAATATCGGAATTTCGGGCAGTTTTTGAGATAATCAAAATCTGCCAGCAGGGTTGGATTCACCGTCGTTTGTACCCGTTTGTACCATCTTTCTTTTCGTTTGTACCTCAAGGGGTTCGGAAATACAGAACTTTAAAAAACCTGGTACCTAATATCGGAATATCGGGCATTTTTGTTGATATTCAAATTCTGCAAGCGGGGTTAGATACACTGTCGTTTGTACCCGTTTGTACCATCTTTCTTTTCGTTTGTACCTCAAGGGGTTCGGAAATACAGAACTTTAAAAAACCTGGTACCTAATATCGGAATCTCGGGCATTTTTGGTGATAATCAAAATCTGCCAGCAGGGTTGGATTCACCGTCGTTTGTACCCGATTGTACCACCTTTCTTTTCGTTTGTACCTCAAGGGGTTCGGAAATACAGGACTTTAAAAAACCTGGTAGCTAATATCGGAATCTCGGGCATTTTTTGAGATAATCAAAATCTGCCAGCAGGGTTGGATTCACCGTCGTTTGTACCCGTTTGTACCACCTTTCTTTTCGTTTGTACCTCAAGGGGTTCGGAAATACAGGACTTTAAAATCCTGGTACCTAATATCGGAATTTCGGGCAGTTTTTGAGATAATCAAAATCTGCCAGCAGGGTTGGATTCGCCGTCGTTTGTACCCGTTTGTACCAACTTTTTTTTCGTTTGTACCTCAAGGGGTTCGGAAATACAGAACTTTAAAAAACGGTACCTAATATCGGAATCTCGGGCATTTTTGGTGATAATCAAAATCTGCAAGCGGGGTTAGATACACCGTCGTTTGTACCCGTTTGTACCATCTTTCTTTTCGTTTGTACCTCAAGGGGTTCGGAAATACAGAACTTTAAAAAACCTGGTACCTAATATCGGAATCTCGGGCATTTTTGGTGATAATCAAAATCTGCAAGCGGGGTTAGATACACCGTCGTTTGTACCCGTTTGTACCACCTTTCTTTTCGTTTGTACCTCAAGGGGTTCGGAAATACAGGACTTTAAAAAACCTGTTCTCTAATATCGGAATTTCGGGCAGTTTTTGAGATAATCAAAATCTGCCAGCAGGGTTGGATTCGCCGTCGTTTGTACCCGTTTGTACCAACTTTTTTTTCGTTTGTACCTCAAGGGGTTCGGAAAAACAGGACTTTAAAAAACCTGTTCTCTAATATCGGAATTTCGGGCAGTTTTTGAGATAATCAAAATCTGCCAGCAGGGTTGGATTCACCGTCGTTTGTACCCGTTTGTACCTTCTTTCTTTTCGTTTGTACCTCAAGGGGTTCGGAAATACAGAACTTTAAAAAACCTGGTACCTAATATCGGAATATCGGGCATTTTTGTTGATAATCAAATTCTGCAAGCGGGGTTAGATACACCGTCGTTTGTACCCGTTTGTACCATCTTTCTTTTCGTTTGTACCTCAAGGGGTTCGGAAATACAGGACTTTAAAAAACCTGGTAGCTAATATCGGAATCTCGGGCATTTTTTGAGATAATCAAAATCTGCCAGCAGGGTTGGATTCACCGTCGTTTGTACCCGTTTGTACCACCTTTCTTTTCGTTTGTACCTCAAGGGGTTCGGAAATACAGGACTTTAAAATCCTGGTACCTAATATCGGAATTTCGGGCAGTTTTTGAGATAATCAAAATCTGCCAGCAGGGTTGGATTCGCCGTCGTTTGTACCCGTTTGTACCAACTTTTTTTTCGTTTGTACCTCAAGGGGTTCGGAAATACAGAACTTTAAAAAACGGTACCTAATATCGGAATCTCGGGCATTTTTGGTGATAATCAAAATCTGCAAGCGGGGTTAGATACACCGTCGTTTGTACCCGTTTGTACCATCTTTCTTTTCGTTTGTACCTCAAGGGGTTCGGAAATACAGAACTTTAAAAAACCTGGTACCTAATATCGGAATCTCGGGCATTTTTGGTGATAATCAAAATCTGCAAGCGGGGTTAGATACACCGTCGTTTGTACCCGTTTGTACCACCTTTCTTTTCGTTTGTACCTCAAGGGGTTCGGAAATACAGGACTTTAAAAAACCTGTTCTCTAATATCGGAATTTCGGGCAGTTTTTGAGATAATCAAAATCTGCCAGCAGGGTTGGATTCGCCGTCGTTTGTACCCGTTTGTACCAACGTTTTTTTCGTTTGTACCTCAAGGGGTTCGGAAATACAGGACTTTAAAAAACCTGTTCTCTAATATCGGAATTTCGGGCAGTTTTTGAGATAATCAAAATCTGCCAGCAGGGTTGGATTCACCATCGTTTGTACCCGTTTGTACCAACTTTTTTTTCGTTTGTACCTCAAGGGGTTCGGAAATACAGGACTTTAAAAAACCTGTTCTCTAATATCGGAATTTCGGGCAGTTTTTGAGATAATCAAAATCTGCCAGCAGGGTTGGATTCGCCGTCGTTTGTACCCGTTTGTACCAACTTTTTTTTCGTTTGTACCTCAAGGGGTTCGGAAATACAGGACTTTAAAAAACCTGTTCTCTAATATCGGAATTTCGGGCAGTTTTTGAGATAATCAAAATCTGCCAGCAGGGTTGGATTCACCGTCGTTTGTACCCGTTTGTACCTTCTTTCTTTTCGTTTGTACCTCAAGGGGTTCGGAAATACAGAACTTTAAAAAACCTGGTACCTAATATCGGAATATCGGGCATTTTTGTTGATAATCAAATTCTGCAAGCGGGGTTAGATACACCGTCGTTTGTACCCGTTTGTACCATCTTTCTTTTCGTTTGTACCTCAAGGGGTTCGGAAATACAGGACTTTAAAAAACCTGGTAGCTAATATCGGAATCTCGGGCATTTTTTGAGATAATCAAAATCTGCCAGCAGGGTTGGATTCACCGTCGTTTGTACCCGTTTGTACCACCTTTCTTTTCGTTTGTACCTCAAGGGGTTCGGAAATACAGGACTTTAAAATCCTGGTACCTAATATCGGAATTTCGGGCAGTTTTTGAGATAATCAAAATCTGCCAGCAGGGTTGGATTCGCCGTCGTTTGTACCCGTTTGTACCAACTTTTTTTTCGTTTGTACCTCAAGGGGTTCGGAAATACAGGACTTTAAAAAACCTGTTCTCTAATATCGGAATTTCGGGCAGTTTTTGAGATAATCAAAATCTGCCAGCAGGGTTGGATTCACCGTCGTTTGTACCCGTTTGTACCATCTTTCTTTTCGTTTGTACCTCAAGGGGTTCGGAAATACAGAACTTTAAAAAACCTGGTACCTAATATCGGAATATCGGGCATTTTTGTTGATATTCAAATTCTGCAAGCGGGGTTAGATACACTGTCGTTTGTACCCGTTTGTACCATCTTTCTTTTCGTTTGTACCTCAAGGGGTTCGGAAATACAGAACTTTAAAAAACCTGGTACCTAATATCGGAATCTCGGGCATTTTTGGTGATAATCAAAATCTGCCAGCAGGGTTGGATTCACCGTCGTTTGTACCCGATTGTACCACCTTTCTTTTCGTTTGTACCTCAAGGGGTTCGGAAATACAGGACTTTAAAAAACCTGGTAGCTAATATCGGAATCTCGGGCATTTTTTGAGATAAAAAAATCTGCCAGCAGGGTTGGATTCACCGTCGTTTGTACCCGTTTGTACCATCTTTCTTTTCGTTTGTACCTCAAGGGGTTCGGAAATATAGGACTTTAAAAAACCTGGTAGCTAATATCGGAATCTCGGGCATTTTTGGTGATAATCAAAATCTGCAAGCAGGGTTAGATACACCGTCGTTTGTACCCGTTTGTACCATCTTTCTTTTCGTTTGTACCTCAAGGGGTTCGGAAATACAGAACTTTAAAAAACGGTACCTAATATCGGAATCTCGGGCATTTTTGGTGATAATCAAAATCTGCAAGCGGGGTTAGATACACCGTCGTTTGTACCCGTTTGTACCATCTTTCTTTTCGTTTGTACCTCAAGGGGTTCGGAAATACAGAACTTTAAAAAACCTGGTACCTAATATCGGAATCTCGGGCATTTTTGGTGATAATCAAAATCTGCAAGCGGGGTTAGATACACCGTCGTTTGTACCCGTTTGTACCACCTTTCTTTTCGTTTGTACCTCAAGGGGTTCGGAAATACAGGACTTTAAAAAACCTGTTCTCTAATATCGGAATTTCGGGCAGTTTTTGAGATAATCAAAATCTGCCAGCAGGGTTGGATTCGCCGTCGTTTGTACCCGTTTGTACCAACTTTTTTTTCGTTTGTACCTCAAGGGGTTCGGAAAAACAGGACTTTAAAAAACCTGTTCTCTAATATCGGAATTTCGGGCAGTTTTTGAGATAATCAAAATCTGCCAGCAGGGTTGGATTCACCGTCGTTTGTACCCGTTTGTACCTTCTTTCTTTTCGTTTGTACCTCAAGGGGTTCGGAAATACAGAACTTTAAAAAACCTGGTACCTAATATCGGAATATCGGGCATTTTTGTTGATAATCAAATTCTGCAAGCGGGGTTAGATACACCGTCGTTTGTACCCGTTTGTACCATCTTTCTTTTCGTTTGTACCTCAAGGGGTTCGGAAATACAGGACTTTAAAAAACCTGGTAGCTAATATCGGAATCTCGGGCATTTTTTGAGATAATCAAAATCTGCCAGCAGGGTTGGATTCACCGTCGTTTGTACCCGTTTGTACCACCTTTCTTTTCGTTTGTACCTCAAGGGGTTCGGAAATACAGGACTTTAAAATCCTGGTACCTAATATCGGAATTTCGGGCAGTTTTTGAGATAATCAAAATCTGCCAGCAGGGTTGGATTCGCCGTCGTTTGTACCCGTTTGTACCAACTTTTTTTTCGTTTGTACCTCAAGGGGTTCGGAAATACAGGACTTTAAAAAACCTGTTCTCTAATATCGGAATTTCGGGCAGTTTTTGAGATAATCAAAATCTGCCAGCAGGGTTGGATTCACCGTCGTTTGTACCCGTTTGTACCTTCTTTCTTTTCGTTTGTACCTCAAGGGGTTCGGAAATACAGAACTTTAAAAAACCTGGTACCTAATATCGGAATATCGGGCATTTTTGTTGATAATCAAATTCTGCAAGCCGGGTTAGATACACCGTCGTTTGTACCCGTTTGTACCATCTTTCTTTTCGTTTGTACCTCAAGGGGTTCGGAAATACAGGACTTTAAAAAACCTGGTAGCTAATATCGGAATCTCGGGCATTTTTTGAGATAATCAAAATCTGCCAGCAGGGTTGGATTCACCGTCGTTTGTATCCGTTTGTACCACCTTTCTTTTCGTTTGTACCTCAAGGGGTTCGGAAATACAGGACTTTAAAATCCTGGTACCTAATATCGGAATTTCGGGCAGTTTTTGAGATAATCAAAATCTGCCAGCAGGGTTGGATTCGCCGTCGTTTGTACCCGTTTGTACCAACTTTTTTTTCGTTTGTACCTCAAGGGGTTCGGAAATACAGGACTTTAAAAAACCTGTTCTCTAATATCGGAATTTCGGGCAGTTTTTGAGATAATCAAAATCTGCCAGCAGGGTTGGATTCACCGTCGTTTGTACCCGTTTGTACCATCTTTCTTTTCGTTTGTACCTCAAGGGGTTCGGAAATACAGAACTTTAAAAAACCTGGTACCTAATATCGGAATATCGGGCATTTTTGTTGATATTCAAATTCTGCAAGCGGAGTTAGATACACCGTCGTTTGTACCCGTTTGTACCATCTTTCTTTTCGTTTGTACCTCAAGGGGTTCGGAAATACAGAACTTTAAAAAACCTGGTACCTAATATCGGAATCTCGGGCATTTTTGGTGATAATCAAAATCTGCAAGCGGGGTTAGATACACCGTCGTTTGTACCCGTTTGTACCATCTTTCTTTTCGTTTGTACCTCAAGGGGTTCGGAAATACAGAACTTTAAAAAACCTAGTACCTAATATCGGAATCTCGGGCATTTTTGGTGATAATCAAAATCTGCAAAAGGGGTTAGATACACCGTCGTTTGTACCCGTTTGTACCACCTTTTTTTTCGTTTGTACCTCAAGGGGTTCGGAAATACAGGACTTTAAAAAACCTGGTAGCTAATATCGGAATTTCGGGCAGTTTTTGAGATAATCAAAATCTGCCAGCAGGGTTGGATTCGCCGTCGTTTGTACCCGTTTGTACCAACTTTTTTTTCGTTTGTACCTCAAGGGGTTCGGAAATACAGGACTTTAAAAAACCTGTTCTCTAATATCGGAATTTCGGGCAGTTTTTGAGATAATCAAAATCTGCCAGCAGGGTTGGATTCGCCGTCGTTTGTACCCGTTTGTACCAACTTTTTTTTCGTTTGTACCTCAAGGGGTTCGGAAATACAGGACTTTAAAAAACCTGTTCTCTAATATCGGAATTTCGGGCAGTTTTTGAGATAATCAAAATCTGCCAGCAGGGTTGGATTCACCGTCGTTTGTACCCGTTTGTACCTTCTTTCTTTTCGTTTGTACCTCAAGGGGTTCGGAAATACAGAACTTTAAAAAACCTGGTACCTAATATCGGAATATCGGGCATTTTTGTTGATAATCAAATTCTGCAAGCGGGGTTAGATACACCGTCGTTTGTACCCGTTTGTACCATCTTTCTTTTCGTTTGTACCTCAAGGGGTTCGGAAATACAGGACTTTAAAAAGCCTGGTACCTAATATCGGAATCTCGGGCATTTTTTGAGATAATCAAAATCTGCCAGCAGGGTTGGATTCACCGTCGTTTGTACCCGTTTGTACCATCTTTCTTTTCGTTTGTACCTCAAGGGGTTCGGAAATACAGGACTTTAAAAAACCTGGTAGCTAATATGGGAATCTCGGGCATTTTTTGAGATAATCAAAATCTGCCAGCAGGGTTGGATTGACCGTCGTTTGTACCCGTTTGTACCACCTTTCTTTTCGTTTGTACCTCAAGGGGTTCGGAAATACAGGACTTTAAAAAACCTGGTAGCTAATATCGGAATCTCGGGCATTTTTTGAGATAATCAAAATCTGCCAGCAGGGTTGGATTCGCCGTCGTTTGTACCCGTTTGTACCAACTTTTTTTTCGTTTGTACCTCAAGGGGTTCGGAAATACAGGACTTTAATAAACCTGGTAGCTAATATCGGAATCTCGGGCATTTTTTGAGATAATCAAAATCTGCCAGCAGGGTTGGATTCACCGTCGTTTGTACCCGTTTGTACCACCTTTCTTTTCGTTTGTACCTCAAGGGGTTCGGAAATACAGGACTTTAAAAAACCTGGTACCTAATATCGGAATCTCGGGCATTTTTTGAGATAATCAAAATCTGCCAGCAGGGTTGGATTCACCGTCGTTTGTACCCGTTTGTACCATCTTTCTTTTCGTTTGTACCTCAAGGGGTTCGGAAATACAGAACTTTAAAAAACCTGGTACCTAATATCGGAATATCGGGCATTTTTGTTGATATTCAAATTCTGCAAGCGGGGTTAGATACACCGTCGTTTGTACCCGTTTGTACCATCTTTCTTTTCGTTTGTACCTCAAGGGGTTCGATAATACAGGACTTTAATAAACCTGGTAGCTAATATCGGAATCTCGGGCATTTTTTGAGATAATCAAAATCTGCCAGCAGGGTTGGATTCACCGTCGTTTGTACCCGTTTGTACCACCTTTCTTTTCGTTTGTACCTCAAGGGGTTCGGAAATACAGGACTTTAAAAAACCTGGTACCTAATATCGGAATCTCGGGCATTTTTTGAGATAATCAAAATCTGCCAGCAGGGTTGGATTCACCGTCGTTTGTACCCGTTTGTACCATCTTTCTTTTCGTTTGTACCTCAAGGGGTTCTGAAATACGGAACTTTAAAAAACCTGGTACCTAATATCGGAATCTCGGGCATTTTTGGTGATAATCAAAATCTGCAAGCGGGGTTAGATACAACGCCGTTTGTACCCGTTTGTACCATCTTTCTTTTCGTTTGTACCTCAAGGGGTTCGGAAATACAGAACTTTAAAAAACCTGGTACCTAATATCGGAATCTCGGGCATTTTTGGTGATAATCAAAATCTGCAAGCGGGGTTAGATACACCGTCGTTTTTACCCGTTTGTACCACCTTTCTTTTCGTTTGTACCTCAAGGGGTTCGGAAATACAGGACTTTAAAAAACCTGGTAGCTAATATCGGAATCTCGGGCATTTTTTGAGATAATCAAAATCTGCCAGCAGGGTTGGATTCGCCGTCGTTTGTACCCGTTTGTACCAACTTTTTTTTCGTTTGTACCTCAAGGGGTTCGGAAATACAGGACTTTAAAAAACCTGTTCTCTAATATCGGAATTTCGGGCAGTTTTTGAGATAATCAAAATCTGCCAGCAGGGTTGGATTCGCCGTCGTTTGTACCCGTTTGTAACAACTTTTTTTTCGTTTGTACCTCAAGGGGTTCGGAAATACAGGACTTTAAAAAACCTGTTCTCTAATATCGGAATTTCGGGCAGTTTTTGAGATAATCAAAATCTGCCAGCAGGGTTGGATTCACCGTCGTTTGTACCCGTTTGTACCATCTTTCTTTTCGTTTGTACCTCAAGGGGTTCGGAAATACAGAACTTTAAAAAACCTGGTACCTAATATCGGAATATCGGGCATTTTTGTTGATAATCAAATTCTGCAAGCGGGGTTAGATACACCGTCGTTTGTACCCGTTTGTACCATCTTTCTTTTCGTTTGTACCTCAAGGGGTTCGGAAATACAGGACTTTAATAAACCTGGTAGCTAATATCGGAATCTCAGGCATTTTTTGAGATAATCAAAATCTGCCAGCAGGGTTGGATTCACCGTCGTTTGTACCCGTTTGTACCACCTTTCTTTTCGTTTGTACCTCAAGGGGTTCGGAAATACAGGACTTTAAAATCCTGGTACCTAATATCGGAATTTCGGGCAGTTTTTGAGATAATCAAAATCTGCCAGCAGGGTTGGATTCGCCGTCGTTTGTACCCGTTTGTACCAACTTTTTTTTCGTTTGTACCTCAAGGGGTTCGGAAATACAGGACTTTAAAAAACCTGTTCTCTAATATCGGAATTTCGGGCAGTTTTTGAGATAATCAAAATCTGCCAGCAGGGTTGGATTCACCGTCGTTTGTACCCGTTTGTACCATCTTTCTTTTCGTTTGTACCTCAAGGGGTTCGGAAATACAGAACTTTAAAAAACCTGGTACCTAATATCGGAATATCGGGCATTTTTGTTGATATTCAAATTCTGCAAGCGGAGTTAGATACACCGTCGTTTGTACCCGTTTGTACCATCTTTCTTTTCGTTTGTACCTCAAGGGGTTCGGAAATACAGAACTTTAAAAAACCTGGTACCTAATATCGGAATCTCGGGCATTTTTGGTGATAATCAAAATCTGCAAGCGGGGTTAGATACACCGTCGTTTGTACCCGTTTGTACCATCTTTCTTTTCGTTTGTACCTCAAGGGGTTCGGAAATACAGAACTTTAAAAAACCTAGTACCTAATATCGGAATCTCGGGCATTTTTGGTGATAATCAAAATCTGCAAGCGGGGTTAGATACACCGTCGTTTGTACCCGTTTGTACCACCTTTCTTTTCGTTTGTACCTCAAGGGGTTCGGAAATACAGGACTTTAAAAAACCTGGTAGCTAATATCGGAATTTCGGGCAGTTTTTGAGATAATCAAAATCTGCCAGCAGGGTTGGATTCGCCGTCGTTTGTACCCGTTTGTACCAACTTTTTTTTCGTTTGTACCTCAAGGGGTTCGGAAATACAGGACTTTAAAAAACCTGTTCTCTAATATCGGAATTTCGGGCAGTTTTTGAGATAATCAAAATCTGCCAGCAGGGTTGGATTCGCCGTCGTTTGTACCCGTTTGTACCATCTTTCTTTTCGTTTGTACCTCAAGGGGTTCGGAAATACAGAACTTTAAAAAACCTGGTACCTAATATCGGAATATCGGGCATTTTTGTTGATAATCAAATTCTGCAAGCGGGGTTAGATACACCGTCGTTTGTACCCGTTTGTACCATCTTTCTTTTCGTTTGTACCTCAAGGGGTTCGGAAATACAGGACTTTAATAAACCTGGTAGCTAATATCGGAATCTCGGGCATTTTTTGAGATAATCAAATTCTGCAAGCGGGGTTAGATACACCGTCGTTTGTACCCGTTTGTACCATCTTTCTTTTCGTTTGTACCTCAAGGGGTTCGGAAATACAGGACTTTAATAAACCTGGTAGCTAATATCGGAATCTCAGGCATTATTTGAGATAATCAAAATCTGCCAGCAGGGTTGGATTCACCGTCGTTTGTACCCGTTTGTACCACCTTTCTTTTCGTTTGTACCTCAAGGGGTTCGGAAATACAGGACTTTAAAATCCTGGTACCTAATATCGGAATTTCGGGCAGTTTTTGAGATAATCAAAATCTGCCAGCAGGGTTGGATTCGCCGTCGTTTGTACCCGTTTGTACCAACTTTTTTTTCGTTTGTACCTCAAGGGGTTCGGAAATACAGGACTTTAAAAAACCTGTTCTCTAATATCGGAATTTCGGGCAGTTTTTGAGATAATCAAAATCTGCCAGCAGGGTTGGATTCGCCGTCGTTTGTACCCGTTTGTACCAACTTTTTTTTCGTTTGTACCTCAAGGGGTTCGGAAATACAGGACTTTAAAAAACCTGTTCTCTAATATCGGAATTTCGGGCAGTTTTTGAGATAATCAAAATCTGCCAGCAGGGTTGGATTCACCGTCGTTTGTACCCGTTTGTACCATCTTTCTTTTCGTTTGTACCTCAAGGGGTTCGGAAATACAGAACTTTAAAAAACCTGGTACCTAATATCGGAATATCGGGCATTTTTGTTGATAATCAAATTCTGCAAGCGGGGTTAGATACACCGTCGTTTGTACCCGTTTGTACCATCTTTCTTTTCGTTTGTACCTCAAGGGGTTCGGAAATACAGGACTTTAATAAACCTGGTAGCTAATATCGGAATCTCAGGCATTATTTGAGATAATCAAAATCTGCCAGCAGGGTTGGATTCACCGTCGTTTGTACCCGTTTGTACCACCTTTCTTTTCGTTTGTACCTCAAGGGGTTCGGAAATACAGGACTTTAAAATCCTGGTACCTAATATCGGAATTTCGGGCAGTTTTTGAGATAATCAAAATCTGCCAGCAGGGTTGGATTCGCCGTCGTTTGTACCCGTTTGTACCAACTTTTTTTTCGTTTGTACCTCAAGGGGTTCGGAAATACAGGACTTTAAAAAACCTGTTCTCTAATATCGGAATTTCGGGCAGTTTTTGAGATAATCAAAATCTGCCAGCAGGGTTGGATTCGCCGTCGTTTGTACCCGTTTGTACCAACTTTTTTTTCGTTTGTACCTCAAGGGGTTCGGAAATACAGGACTTTAAAAAACCTGTTCTCTAATATCGGAATTTCGGGCAGTTTTTGAGATAATCAAAATCTGCCAGCAGGGTTGGATTCACCGTCGTTTGTACCCGTTTGTACCATCTTTCTTTTCGTTTGTACCTCAAGGGGTTCGGAAATACAGAACTTTAAAAAACCTGGTACCTAATATCGGAATATCGGGCATTTTTGTTGATAATCAAATTCTGCAAGCGGGGTTAGATACACCGTCGTTTGTACCCGTTTGTACCATCTTTCTTTTCGTTTGTACCTCAAGGGGTTCGGAAATACAGGACTTTAAAAAACCTGGTAGCTAATATCGGAATCTCGGGCATTTTTTGAGATAATCAAAATCTGCCAGCAGGGTTGGATTCACCGTCGTTTGTACCCGTTTGTACCACCTTTCTTTTCGTTTGTACCTCAAGGGGTTCGGAAATACAGGACTTTAAAATCCTGGTACCTAATATCGGAATTTCGGGCAGTTTTTGAGATAATCAAAATCTGCCAGCAGGGTTGGATTCGCCGTCGTTTGTACCCGTTTGTACCAACTTTTTTTTCGTTTGTACCTCAAGGGGTTCGGAAATACAGGACTTTAAAAAACCTGTTCTCTAATATCGGAATTTCGGGCAGTTTTTGAGATAATCAAAATCTGCCAGCAGGGTTGGATTCACCGTCGTTTGTACCCGTTTGTACCATCTTTCTTTTCGTTTGTACCTCAAGGGGTTCGGAAATACAGAACTTTAAAAAACCTGGTACCTAATATCGGAATCTCGGGCATTTTTGGTGATAATCAAAATCTGCAAGCGGGGTTAGATACACCGTCGTTTGTACCCGTTTGTACCACCTTTCTTTTCGTTTGTACCTCAAGGGGTTCGGAAATACAGGACTTTAAAAAACCTGGTAGCTAATATCGGAATCTCGGGCATTTTTTGAGATAATCAAAATCTGCCAGCAGGGTTGGATTCGCCGTCGTTTGTACCCGTTTGTACCAACTTTTTTTTCGTTTGTACCTCAAGGGGTTCGGAAATACAGGACTTTAAAAACCTGTTCTCTATATCGGAATTTCGGGCAGTTTTTGAGATAATCAAAATCTGCCAGCAGGGTTGGATTCGCCGTCGTTTGTACCCGTTTGTACCTTCTTTCTTTTCGTTTGTACCTCAAGGGGTTCGGAAATACAGAACTTTAAAAAACCTGGTACCTAATATCGGAATATCGGGCATTTTTGTTGATAATCAAATTCTGCAAGCGGGGTTAGATACACCGTCGTTTGTACCCGTTTGTACCATCTTTCTTTTCGTTTGTACCTCAAGGGGTTCGGAAATACAGGACTTTAAAAAACCTGGTAGCTAATATCGGAATCTCGGGCATTTTTTGAGATAATCAAAATCTGCCAGCAGGGTTGGATTCACCGTCGTTTGTACCCGTTTGTACCACCTTTCTTTTCGTTTGTACCTCAAGGGGTTCGGAAATACAGGACTTTAAAATCCTGGTACCTAATATCGGAATTTCGGGCAGTTTTTGAGATAATCAAAATCTGCCAGCAGGGTTGGATTCGCCGTCGTTTGTACCCGTTTGTACCAACTTTTTTTTCGTTTGTACCTCAAGGGGTTCGGAAATACAGGACTTTAAAAAACCTGTTCTCTAATATCGGAATTTCGGGCAGTTTTTGAGATAATCAAAATCTGCCAGCAGGGTTGGATTCACCGTCGTTTGTACCCGTTTGTACCATCTTTCTTTTCGTTTGTACCTCAAGGGGTTCGGAAATACAGAACTTTAAAAAACCTGTTCTCTAATATCGGAATTTCGGGCAGTTTTTGAGATAATCAAAATCTGCCAGCAGGGTTGGATTCACCGTCGTTTGTACCCGTTTGTACCATCTTTCTTTTCGTTTGTACCTCAAGGGGTTCGGAAATACAGAACTTTAAAAAACCTGGTACCTAATATCGGAATATCGGGCATTTTTGTTGATATTCAAATTCTGCAAGCGGGGTTAGATACACCGTCGTTTGTACCCGTTTGTACCATCTTTCTTTTCGTTTGTACCTCAATGGGTTCGGAAATACAGGACTTTAACCCTAGAAAGATAACCTACGTCGAATCGACGTACTCCATTTTGAAAAATTGTTCTAACTCGTCTGAATTTCACGTCACTGCATCGGCTGTTTCAGCCAACTCAGTTGGCGCACGAAGCTTGCAGAGGACGCCTATATCACTCAGGTAAGTGCAATACTTTCGTCAATATTTACCTACCGTACGTCGAAGTGACGTATGGTTATCTTTAGTGTGACTTTTTGAACTTTAGTAAATAGAGGTTTTTCTGACTTTAGTAAGAATAAATGCACATTTAATTATTATTATTTTTTATGGGTTTTAGGCTATGATAAAACAACATCATGAAGTCATATTGAGGTACCTTAAATGCATAAATCTATCGATTATTGCAAGAAACAAGTGATGTAGAGACTCAGGGGTTGGACAGCGAATCTGAAGAAAATTTACTGGAGGATGAAGTTCAGAGCGACGTGAGGACTATGAGGTGAATGCTCCACCATTGGAAAACATCGTGGTTACTGAAAACGTCCTTGAAAGCCATACGTACAGTGTGCCAAATAAAGTTGTCATGCCACAGCGTTAAAATCTCAGAGGCAAAAAGGATTTTCGTTGGATGGCTACTAAAAGGAAAAGCAATTAAAAGGTTATCATCTTATATTATTATACGGATATCTAGATATGGATTTTATGAAAAAACTAAGTAATAGCTTGATGACTCCGTGGATGGAGACAAGGCAGCAAATGCCTACTTTGCCGAACAATATAAAAGAAAAAATCAAATGTTTTATTGCCAAAAAGACAAGCCGGACCTTCCAAACGAGATGAAGCTGCACCTAAGCCAAAGAAAATAACGTATTGTGCCTTTTGTCCCTCAAAAATTACAAGGATGACAAAGAAAATGTTGCGACAACTGTAAAAATCCTATTTGTGGAGAGAATAAATCGGGCGGCTGCTCTAAGTGCCTATAAGGTAAAAATGAACAAAAAATTCAATTTTACTAGATTCCTAATATTGTTAAAAGTACAAAAAGTTTATTTTAAAAACATTTTTCCTCAAATTATAAGACTGACGGAGAGATTCTGAAATGTTTAAGTTTTGTGATGTAAGAAGTACCGTCTTCAGTTATATCAAGTTTTTTTGTAATAAATATATAAATAAAACCTGATGTTTTTCATTTATTCGCAACATAATTACCTATATTAAACAAATAATAAGTTTCATAAAACTTACTATATACAAAATCCAAAATATACCCACTAAAACATGCACACGTCGAAACGACGTATGGTTATCTTTAGTGTGCAGTGAAATATGGTTATCTTTCTAGGGTTAATAAACCTGGTAGCTAATATCGGAATCTCGGGCATTTTTTGAGATAATCAAAATCTGCCAGCAGGGTTGGATTCACCGTCGTTTGTACCCGTTTGTACCACCTTTCTTTTCGTTTGTACCTCAAGGGGTTCGGAAATACAGGACTTTAAAAAACCTGGTACCTAATATCGGAATCTCGGGCATTTTTTGAGATAATCAAAATCTGCCAGCAGGGTTGGATTCACCGTCGTTTGTACCCGTTTGTACCATCTTTCTTTTCGTTTGTACCTCAAGGGGTTCTGAAATACGGAACTTTAAAAAACCTGGTACCTAATATCGGAATCTCGGGCATTTTTGGTGATAATCAAAATCTGCAAGCGGGGTTAGATACACCGCCGTTTGTACCCGTTTGTACCATCTTTCTTTTCGTTTGTACCTCAAGGGGTTCGGAAATACAGAACTTTAAAAAACCTGGTACCTAATATCGGAATCTCGGGCATTTTTGGTGATAATCAAAATCTGCAAGCGGGGTTAGATACACCGTCGTTTGTACCCGTTTGTACCACCTTTCTTTTCGTTTGTACCTCAAGGGGTTCGGAAATACAGGACTTTAAAAAACCTGGTACCTAATATCGGAATCTCGGGCATTTTTGGTGATAATCAAAATCTGCAAGCGGGGTTAGATAAACCGTCGTTTGTACCCGTTTGTACCACCTTTCTTTTCGTTTGTACCTCAAGGGGTTCGGAAATACAGGACTTTAAAAAACCTGGTAGCTAATATCGGAATCTCGGGCATTTTTTGAGATAATCAAAATCTGCCAGCAGGGTTGGATTCGCCGTCGTTTGTACCCGTTTGTACCAACTTTTTTTTCGTTTGTACCTCAAGGGGTTCGGAAATACAGGACTTTAAAAACCTGTTCTCTAATATCGGAATTTCGGGCAGTTTTTGAGATAATCAAAATCTGCCAGCAGGGTTGGATTCGCCGTCGTTTGTACCCGTTTGTACCTTCTTTCTTTTCGTTTGTACCTCAAGGGGTTCGGAAATACAGAACTTTAAAAAACCTGGTACCTAATATCGGAATATCGGGCATTTTTGTTGATAATCAAATTCTGCAAGCGGGGTTAGATACACCGTCGTTTGTACCCGTTTGTACCATCTTTCTTTTCGTTTGTACCTCAAGGGGTTCGGAAATACAGGACTTTAAAAAACCTGGTAGCTAATATCGGAATCTCGGGCATTTTTTGAGATAATCAAAATCTGCCAGCAGGGTTGGATTCACCGTCGTTTGTACCCGTTTGTACCACCTTTCTTTTCGTTTGTACCTCAAGGGGTTCGGAAATACAGGACTATAAAATCCTGGTACCTAATATCGGAATTTCGGGCAGTTTTTGAGATAATCAAAATCTGCCAGCAGGGTTGGATTCGCCGTCGTTTGTACCCGTTTGTACCAACTTTTTTTTCGTTTGTACCTCAAGGGGTTCGGAAATACAGGACTTTAAAAAACCTGTTCTCTAATATCGGAATTTCGGGCAGTTTTTGAGATAATCAAAATCTGCCAGCAGGGTTGGATTCACCGTCGTTTGTACCCGTTTGTACCATCTTTCTTTTCGTTTGTACCTCAAGGGGTTCGGAAATACAGAACTTTAAAAAACCTGGTACCTAATATCGGAATATCGGGCATTTTTGTTGATATTCAAATTCTGCAAGCGGGGTTAGATACACCGTCGTTTGTACCCGTTTGTACCATCTTTCTTTTCGTTTGTACCTCAAGGGGTTCGGAAATACAGGACTTTAATAAACCTGGTAGCTAATATCGGAATCTCGGGCATTTTTTGAGATAATCAAAATCTGCCAGCAGGGTTGGATTCACCGTCGTTTGTACCCGTTTGTACCACCTTTCTTTTCGTTTGTACCTCAAGGGGTTCGGAAATACAGGACTTTAAAAAACCTGGTACCTAATATCGGAATCTCGGGCATTTTTTGAGATAATCAAAATCTGCCAGCAGGGTTGGATTCACCGTCGTTTGTACCCGTTTGTACCATCTTTCTTTTCGTTTGTACCTCAAGGGGTTCTGAAATACGGAACTTTAAAAAACCTGGTACCTAATATCGGAATCTCGGGCATTTTTGGTGATAATCAAAATCTGCAAGCGGGGTTAGATACACCGCCGTTTGTACCCGTTTGTACCATCTTTCTTTTCGTTTGTACCTCAAGGGGTTCGGAAATACAGAACTTCAAAAAACCTGGTACCTAATATCGGAATCTCGGGCATTTTTGGTGATAATCAAAATCTGCAAGCGGGGTTAGATACACCGTCGTTTGTACCCGTTTGTACCACCTTTCTTTTCGTTTGTACCTCAAGGGGTTCGGAAATACAGGACTTTAAAAAACCTGGTAGCTAATATCGGAATCTCGGGCATTTTTTGAGATAATCAAAATCTGCCAGCAGGGTTGGATTCGCCGTCGTTTGTACCCGTTTGTACCAACTTTTTTTTTGTTTGTACCTCAAGGGGTTCGGAAATACAGGACTTTAAAAAACCTGTTCTCTAATATCGGAATTTCGGGCAGTTTTTGAGATAATCAAAATCTGCCAGCAGGGTTGGATTCGCCGTCGTTTGTACCCGTTTGTACCAACTTTTTTTTCGTTTGTACCTCAAGGGGTTCGGAAATACAGGACTTTAAAAAACCTGTTCTCTAATATCGGAATTTCGGGCAGTTTTTGAGATAATCAAAATCTGCCAGCAGGGTTGGATTCACCGTCGTTTGTACCCGTTTGTACCATCTTTCTTTTCGTTTGTACCTCAAGGGGTTCGGAAATACAGAACTTTAAAAAACCTGGTACCTAATATCGGAATATCGGGCATTTTTGTTGATAATCAAATTCTGCAAGCGGGGTTAGATACACCGTCGTTTGTACCCGTTTGTACCATCTTTCTTTTCGTTTGTACCTCAAGGGGTTCGGAAATACAGGACTTTAATAAACCTGGTAGCTAATATCGGAATCTCGGGCATTTTTTGAGATAATCAAAATCTGCCAGCAGGGTTGGATTCACCGTCGTTTGTACCCGTTTGTACCACCTTTCTTTTCGTTTGTACCTCAAGGGGTTCGAAAATACAGGACTTTAAAAAACCTGGTACCTAATATCGGAATCTCGGGCATTTTTTGAGATAATCAAAATCTGCCAGCAGGGTTGGATTCACCGTCGTTTGTACCCGTTTGTACCATCTTTCTTTTCGTTTGTACCTCAAGGGGTTCGGAAATACAGAACTTTAAAAAACCTGGTACCTAATATCGGAATCTCGGGCATTTTTGGTGATAATCAAAATCTGCAAGCGGGGTTAGATACACCGTCGTTTGTACCCGTTTGTACCACCTTTCTTTTCGTTTGTACCTCAAGGGGTTCGGAAATACAGGACTTTAAAAATCCTGGTTCCTTATATCGGAATCTCGGGCATTTTTTGAGATAATCAAAATCTGCCAGCAGGGTTGGATTCACCGTCGTTTGTACCCGTTTGTACCACCTTTCTTTTCGTTTGTACCTCAAGGGGTTCGAAAATACAGGACTTTAAAAAACCTGGTACCTAATATCGGAATCTCGGGCATTTTTTGAGATAATCAAAATCTGCCAGCAGGGTTGGATTCACCGTCGTTTGTACCCGTTTGTACCATCTTTCTTTTCGTTTGTGCCTCAAGGGGTTCGGAAATACAGGACTTTAATAAACCTGGTAGCTAATATCGGAATCTCGGGCATTTTTTGAGATAATCAAAATCTGCCAGCAGGGTTGGATTCACCGTCGTTTGTACCCGTTTGTACCACCTTTCTTTTCGTTTGTACCTCAAGGGGTTCGGAAATATAGGACTTTAAAAAACCTGGTAGCTAATATCGGAATCTCGGGCATTTTTGGTGATAATCAAAATCTGCAAGCAGGGTTAGATACACCGTCGTTTGTACCCGTTTGTACCATCTTTCTTTTCGTTTGTACCTCAAGGGGTTCGAAAATACAGGACTTTAAAAAACCTGGTACCTAATATCGGAATCTCGGGCATTTTTTGAGATAATCAAAATCTGCCAGCAGGGTTGGATTCACCGTCGTTTGTACCCGTTTGTACCATCTTTCTTTTCGTTTGTACCTCAAGGGGTTCGGAAATACAGGACTTTAATAAACCTGGTAGCTAATATCGGAATCTCGGGCATTTTTTGAGATAATCAAAATCTGCCAGCAGGGTTGGATTCACCGTCGTTTGTACCCGTTTGTACCACCTTTCTTTTCGTTTGTACCTCAAGGGGTTCGGAAATATAGGACTTTAAAAAACCTGGTAGCTAATATCGGAATCTCGGGCATTTTTGGTGATAATCAAAATCTGCAAGCAGGGTTAGATACACCGTCGTTTGTACCCGTTTGTACCATCTTTCTTTTCGTTTGTACCTCAAGGGGTTCGGAAATACAGGACTTTAAAAAGCCTGGTACCTAATATCGGAATCTCGGGCATTTTTTGAGATAATCAAAATCTGCCAGCAGGGTTGGATTCACCGTCGTTTGTACCCGTTTGTACCATCTTTCTTTTCGTTTGTACCTCAAGGGGTTCGGAAATACAGAACTTTAAAAAACCTGGTACCTAATATCGGAATCTCGGGCATTTTTGGTGATAATCAAAATCTGCAAGCGGGGTTAGATACACCGTCGTTTGTACCCGTTTGTACCATCTTTCTTTTCGTTTGTACCTCAAGGGGTTCGGAAATACAGAACTTTAAAAAACCTGGTAGCTAATATCGGAATCTCGGGCATTTTTGGTGATAATCAAAATCTGCAAGCAGGGTTAGATACACCGTCGTTTGTACCCGTTTGTACCATCTTTCTTTTCGTTTGTACCTCAAGGGGTTCGAAAATACAGGACTTTAAAAAACCTGGTACCTAATATCGGAATCTCGGGCATTTTTTGAGATAATCAAAATCTGCCAGCAGGGTTGGATTCACCGTCGTTTGTACCCGTTTGTACCATCTTTCTTTTCGTTTGTACCTCAAGGGGTTCGGAAATACAGGACTTTAATAAACCTGGTAGCTAATATCGGAATCTCGGGCATTTTTTGAGATAATCAAAATCTGCCAGCAGGGTTGGATTCACCGTCGTTTGTACCCGTTTGTACCACCTTTCTTTTCGTTTGTACCTCAAGGGGTTCGGAAATATAGGACTTTAAAAAACCTGGTAGCTAATATCGGAATCTCGGGCATTTTTGGTGATAATCAAAATCTGCAAGCAGGGTTAGATACACCGTCGTTTGTACCCGTTTGTACCATCTTTCTTTTCGTTTGTACCTCAAGGGGTTCGGAAATACAGGACTTTAAAAAGCCTGGTACCTAATATCGGAATCTCGGGCATTTTTTGAGATAATCAAAATCTGCCAGCAGGGTTGGATTCACCGTCGTTTGTACCCGTTTGTACCATCTTTCTTTTCGTTTGTACCTCAAGGGGTTCGGAAATACAGAACTTTAAAAAACCTGGTACCTAATATCGGAATCTCGGGCATTTTTGGTGATAATCAAAATCTGCAAGCGGGGTTAGATACACCGTCGTTTGTACCCGTTTGTACCATCTTTCTTTTCGTTTGTACCTCAAGGGGTTCGGAAATACAGAACTTTTAAAAACCTGGTACCTAATATCGGAATCTCGGGCATTTTTGGTGATAATCAAAATCTGCAAGCGGGGTTAGATACACCGTCGTTTGTACCCGTTTGTACCACCTTTCTTTTCGTTTGTACCTCAAGGGGTTCGGAAATACAGGACTTTAAAAATCCTGGTTCCTTATATCGGAATCTCGGGCATTTTTTGAGATAATCAAAATCTGCAAACAGGGTTGGATTCACCGTCGTTTGTACCCGTTTGTACCATCTTGTACTTGTACTTGTACAAACGAAAAAATAGTTGGTACAAACGGGTACAAACGACGGTGGATCCAACCCTGCTGGCAGATTTTGATTATCTCAAAAAATGCCCGAGATTCCGATATTAGGGACTAGGTTTTTTAAAGTCCTGTATTTCCGAACCCCTTGAGGTACAAACGAAATGAAAGATGGTACAAGCAAGTACATACCCAGTACAAAAATATGCATTAACAAAAAAAAAACAATATCTTCAAGTCGGGTTCCGAGCATTTTTCAACCCCCCGTATCTCCGAAACCCTTGAGGTACAAACGAAAAAAAAGTTGGTACAAACAGGTACATACGGTGTACTAACATATGCAAAAATAAAAATAACGATATCTTCAAGTCGGGTTCTGAGCATTTGTCAACCCCTCGTATCTCCGAACCCCTTGAGGTACAAACGAAAAAAAAGTTGGTACAAACAGGTACATACGGAGTACTAACATATGCAAAAATAAAAATAACGATATCTTCAAGTCGGGTTCTGAGCATTTTTCAACCCCCCGTATCTCCGAACCCCTTGAGGTACAAACGAAAAAAAAGTTGGTACAAACAGGTACATACGGAGTACTAACATATGCAAAAATAAAAATAACGATATCTTCAAGTCGGGTTCTGAGCATTTTTCAACCCCCCGTATCTCCGAACCCCTTGAGGTACAAACGAAAAAAAAGTTGGTACAAACAGGTACATACGGAGTACTAACATATGCAAAAATAAAAATAACGATATCTTCAAGTCGGGTTCTGAGCATTTTTCAACCCCCCGTATCTCCGAACCCCTTGAGGTACAAACGAAAAAAAAGTTGGTACAAACAGGTACATACGGAGTACAAACATATGCAAAAAAAAAATTACAATATCTTCAAGTCGGGTTCCAGGTTCACACAGGTGGTAATCGCATTGCTACGATTTAAGACGTTTAGGCATTAACATCGTTCTTCAAAAAATCTATGTTTTGAAACCGTGACTTTTTATTCGTCTTAGAAACGCAGCCCACTTAATATACCCAAATACCCAATAAAAAGGTACTAATCATTCATAAAAAATATTTTTGGATCATTTGTATAATTAAAATTCGTTAGAATTATGCCAAATCGAGTTAATGATTAAAGTTTACTTATAAAACGGTAGAAAATACCAACCGCGCTCGTAACAGGGTGTTTGAAGCTTCGTGTGTCATAATGAATATTAGTTGATTTTTTTAATTATACAAATGTTAAAAAAAATATTTTTTATATTTTTTTGTTCGTATTCATATCAATAAAAAGTCACAGCGTATAATAATAGCAAATACAAGTCTAAGGACTAAAAAATAACTAGCAAGTAGGAAGCCGCTTAAAGCCCATCACAGACGTAGCTATAATGTATATTAATATAAATTATAGCAAGGCATATTACGATATATTTTCAATACTAATCTTTGAGTGACCGCACACGCAGCTATAATATATATTTCTGTTACTTCACCAACTTGTACCGTAATTTATATTTATATTAATATGTACATCCTGCTAGACATCTTGCGTCAAGCCCAAAAAAATCCCATAATAATACTGCGTCCACCGACTTGTCGCAAGACAATTTTCACCCGAAATCAACACTATTCCATAGCTATAAGTATCAGGATCCTATAGTAAAAAGATCGCTTGAAAGCAATTTCTCTTCCGGAGTGTCTGGACGAGAGTCATTTAGTTCCGGGTATTTTTTGGTGTAGGTATATTCCATAGCGGTATAACCATTGTAAGCCGTGTTTGGACTTGTTGGAATTGTCTTGAGAAGCACTTTGGACGTATTTGGTTTCCAGGATCTGATGATGGAGAAGGATGGTAGACACTGGAACTCAATAGGGGAGCAACGTATCCTAGCCGTGTTTGGGGTTGTCGGAATTGTCGTGAGATGAATTTTGACCATATATGGTTTTCCAGGTCTGATGATCAACGAGCGTTGTTCTCATGATACCGTAATGCTCAAAATACCTGTAAAATTGAGAACTTAAGTTATGTTTCAAATTGGTTTAATTATCAACAATTTTAGTATCGATTTGACAGGTATTTTGGGCATAGAGGTAGGTATCATGACAAAAACGCTCACTGACTTTGCTGCAAATACCTAGTGCACCCTAGTGGTAGAATTTAATAATAAAACTTTCGTGTGTTAGAAAAAAAATTGTAAATTGAATGAATATCGGTCGGTAATCTTTATTTTAATCTTTGAATGTAATACTTATAGATATTATTGGAAATAAACAAATAAAAAAAATAAAAAAAAAATGATGGCAAGGCAAATGTTTTATGTGGTGACGTCAAGCACGCGGCAGCGCCTCAGAGTAAAGAGGACGCAGCGATGCGGATTGCGGTCGTCATCGCCAGGTGCCGCCCTCGCTGACGCGCGACTCCCGCCACACTGGCCACACGGCCAGCTGTTGCGATTTGCGTTTCTTTTGCCTCCCCCAACTAGAAGAATGTCGTAGGGATTACGATCAACTTGCTGTTGATGGCTAAGTCAGGTCAGGATTACGACGTTTGTTTGAGGTTTTAGAATTTTTCAAAGTGGAAGCCATTTTTTCCAATAAAGCCCTAGTAGGGCACTTACCCAAAGGGTTCAATGAAACGGAAACCTAGTGTTGCATAGATACCTTATACAGTGGAGGCATCCACAAATAACAGGATTTTTGGAAATTCCACGCCTAATAGGGTAAAATTGGGGATGAAAGTTTTTTTTTTTATACCACTAAGGTTGCAAACAAGCATACGGCCCGCCTAGTGGTAAGCGGCTACCGTAGCCTATGGACGCTTGCAACACCAGGGCTATCAGCGCGTTGCCGACCCTAAAGAAACCTCTTCACACCCTTCTTGAAGAACCCCATGCTGTACTCCATTGGGCAAACCACGGCGGGGAGCTCATTCCACAGTTTGAGCGTCCGCGGAAGAAAACTCCTTTGAGCTCGCACAGTTCGAAACAATTCTGGTTTCAATGTGTGAGGATGGACTCTCCGTCGATGGCGAGACTTGCGATGGTGGAAGGTAGCCGTGGGCATTAAGTCGAACAATTCCTTGGAACACTTCCCATTGTACAAGTGGTAGAACACCACTTCTAAACCGTTTGTGAGCTCGGGATCGTCGGCAATTCTAGCGGCACGTCGCTGAACCGAGTTTAAAGACCCAAGCTGGTATCCAGGTGCCCCCGCCCACAGATGACAACAGTACTCCATATGAGGCCGGACTTGCGACTTATAAAGTTGCAGCCTTTGCCCCGATGTGAAGTACTGCCTCGCTCTCTTGAGCACTCCAAGCTTTTTGGATGCCAGCTTAACCTCGTCTTCTAAGTGACTTCGGAACAAAACGTCGCTAGAAATATCGACGCCAAGGATCCCGATGCTTTTGGCTTTTTTTTTTTGCCGTTCAAGGAAGTGCTCTGGAATTGTGGAGCCACAGACCATGGAGTTTTCTTAGCGGTGAACGCGCAGGCTTGAGTCTTGGTGGGGTTGAAATGGACTAGGTTTAGTCAACCCCAATCGGAGACACTAGTTAGTGTACTCTCGATTTCAGACACCAGCCGTTCGCGACTTTCCTCCACCTTGGAACGAGGGATATTTGCACGGCCCGTGTAATGAGCGTCCCCTGTACTGTCGTCCGCATAGCAATTAAATCCGTCAATAGACAGCATATCCTTGATATGCAGAAGGAACAGTGTTGGGGACAGCACAGAGCCTTGCGGGACGCTGGCATTTATGTCCATGCTATCGGAGCAGCTATCGTCAACGACGGCTCTAATGCATCTGCTGGACAGAAAGCTGGCGACCCATTTGTTTGTATGCAAGTCCGTTTTGAACTTAGGATCTTCAAATTTTGTGTTTAGGAGGCAAAGTCTATCCTCAGACTGAAGGGCTTTAAGCCGCTTGTGAGCTCGGGATCATTGACAATTCTAATGACAAGTCGCTGAACCGAGTCATAGAATATTCAATAGTACTACGTAACTGAGTCTAAAGACCCATGTCTGTATCCAAGTGTCCCCGGCCCGGCATTGTGATTTGCGACTTATAAAGTTGCAGCCTTTGCCCCAATGTGAAGTACTGCCTCGCTCTCTTGAGCACTCCAAGCTTTTTGGATGCCAGCTTAACCTCGTCTTCTAAGTGACTTCGGAACAAAACGTCGCTAGAAATATCGACGCCAAGGATCCCGATGCTTTTGGCTTTTTTTTTTTGCCGTTCAAGGAAGTGCTCTGGAATTGTGGAGCCACAGACCATGGAGTTTTCTTAGCGGTGAACGCGCAGGCTTGAGTCTTGGTGGGGTTGAAATGGACTAGGTTTAGTCAACCCCAATCGGAGACACTAGTTAGTGTACTCTCGATTTCAGACACCAGCCGTTCGCGACTTTCCTCCACCTTGGAACGAGGGATATTTGCACGGCCCGTGTAATGAGCGTCCCCTGTACTGTCGTCCGCATAGCAATTAAATCCGTCAATAGACAGCATATCCTTGATATGCAGAAGGAACAGTGTTGGGGACAGCACAGAGCCTTGCGGGACGCTGGCATTTATGTCCATGCTATCGGAGCAGCTATCGTCAACGACGGCTCTAATGCATCTGCTGGACAGAAAGCTGGCGACCCATTTGTTTGTATGCAAGTCCGTTTTGAACTTAGGATCTTCAAATTTTGTGTTTAGGAGGCAAAGTCTATCCTCAGACTGAAGGGCTTTAAGCCGCTTGTGAGCTCGGGATCATTGACAATTCTAATGACAAGTCGCTGAACCGAGTCATAGAATATTCAATAGTACTACGTAACTGAGTCTAAAGACCCATGTCTGTATCCAAGTGTCCCCGGCCCGGCATTGTGATTTGCGACTTATAAAGTTGCAGCGTTTGCCCCGATGTGAAGTACTGCTTCGCTCTGTTGAGCACTCCGAGATTTTTTGGATGCCAGCTTAAAACCTTATCTCCTAAGTAAGTGACTTCAGAACAAAACGTCGCTAGAAATGCCAAGGATCCCGATGCTTTTACTGATGTTCAAGGACGTGTTCTGGAATTGTTGAGCCACAGTAAATGGGGTTTTCATAGCTGTGAACGCGCAGGCTTGAGTCTTAGTGGGGATGAAATTGACTTATTCGATTTGAATAACACATAGAGATAGAATATTAATAGAGCGACTTTACTAGAGAATGTGCCGTGAGCACGGGTATGTGTTGGAAATACGAAATACATAATTATAATGGACGCCAATTTCTCGTTTTTAGGGGTCCGTACCCAAAGGCTACCAAACGTGACCCTATTGAAATGAAATGAAATTCATAAGACTCCGCTGTCCGTCCGTCCGTCCGTCTGTATGTCAGCGGGTTGTATTTCATCAACCGTAATAGACAATTGAAATCTATACAGAATGTGTATTTCTATTGCCACTATAACAACAAATAGTAAAAATAAAATTAAATTAGAAATTAAACATTCAAGAAACGATAGTTTACCTATGTAGGTAAACATATTATATGGTACCTATCACGCCTTGTTCTTGCTGGTTTTCCATTCTTCTATCAGCCTTAAATCGTCGCTAAAATATTTCGCTAGTAGGTACATTGTCGTGTTTTTAACCGACGAAAAAACGGAGGTTTACAAGTCGACGCGTATATTTTTTTTTATGTATGATCCTTGTATGATCATTGATCACGCATAACCGGCATAACCTTTTACAGAGAAGTCCGATTAATAAAAAAAAAAATATAAATATTCCATATAAATTTGGAAAAAAAAACCTACCTTAAGGGTGGGAAAATAGGTGTGATTTATTGTTCACTCACAGATTTTAATGCTGAGTTGAGTATTAGTTATCAAAAATTAAACAGTTAATAGTTATTAGTAGATTATAGCCACAAAAAGTATAAAATAAAAACTTTTTAACAAAAAATTAAACCAACGAAAAAACTGAAAAGCAAAAAATAATAAACCTTTTACATAAATAACTGAAAACAGAAAAACAAGCTCTTAAATCTATAAGAGCTTATTTTTCTCTTTTCAGGTATTTAAAAGGTTTATTATATTTAACTTAATACAAAATAATAAACGAACAAAACAATGACCTACTACATCAACATCTTAGTAATTAGGAATTATTTTGCCAGTATCGGTCGAGTTAAGTCATAAGTTCTATTACTACCTACTCTAAAGGAACTTCTTCGATGCATCTAAGGAAGGTCGGAACCCTCTATGAGCGAGTCAGACTCGCACTTGGCTGGTTTTTTAGTAACGCAACATAGTACTTTGGAGTCTTGCCTCAGCAATGAAATGAATAAGAATTAGTGCAAACGACTGATGTCGTCCGACCGGCCCGTTTGCGCAGCAATTGGCACACAAAAGCGGGCCATTGTTATCCTGAGATGGCCGCGCGCCTCCGGAGCATCGCACTCATCCGGCGCGAGTGGCGAAGGAGCGCGCGGGGCCTTCGGACCCTGACGGAGATCGACTCGAATATATAAAGCGACATTGTGTGTGCAACAAAATTTCATACTGATTGAGTACATTTTCTGCGTAGGTACGTATATAGGATCACCGTTAATTAGTAAACGATACTTAGATACTTACATGATTGTACTTATGATAACAAACAATTTTCTTAAAGAAACATTTATTTTTAATTTACTTAGCACATGAGCCCATAATATTTAGAACCAAACAAGAATAAGAATTCACCATCAGCTTTCATTTAATTTAGTTATTTATCTCTATTTATTTCTTTGGGAAAGTTGTTTGTTATAATGAGTACAAACATGTGTCTAAGTATCGATTACTAATTAATTAACAGTCACTCTATATAAAGCATATAGTAAGTGTATATTAGTAGTTATTAGTAATATAGTAAGTGTATATTAGAATTTTTTATCGACATTCCTCATAATAAAACACCGAATTATCATCATCGAAGATGATTTTATCTGATGAATACCTAGCCTAATCTAGGTAAAACGGTAATCTTTACTTCGCGTGATTCGCATACTACCTAATTTATGAATTGCGTATATTAATCAAGGGGTCATAATAGTGGACGTACTCTTGATAAAGTATTCACGTGGAGGTCGAAGCGGACACCCAGGCGCCCCGTCTTCCTACTATCTGTACGAGAGGTGGCGCGTGGGTGGCGTGTCCCGAGCGTGTTGTCAATGTCGCACTTCGCCGTCGTCGAAGGTAACGGTCGCCTAGCTAGCGATGCACGACCCGGGACATGCGCTACGGTTGTCTCGGGAAGCTGCACAAAGAGGAAGAACACGGCGACCTTGTACGTCCTTGCGGTGCGATAAACCGATCTCGGGGTCTAGTGGAAACGTGACGCTGACGCTTCGGGGCACGACCCCGCTATCGCGCCCTTTTAACCGCGTGTCGCGCCGCTATCGCATCACTCTCCTCGCACACTCCTCGCGTTTATCACGATTATTGCGTTTCAGCCGCGCGTAAAAATTATAATTTCAGTGGTAGATTAAAATCTTCGCAGCACTTAAGAATTGTTTCGCGAACGCGCTGGCACCGTCTTCGAGGTGAGCGATCGGCGAGCGTGCGACAGTGCCTAGTCGCAGGTAGTCGCAGGAGTGCATCGAATTGAGACGGTGACTTGGTTGCAGATACATCGGTTGAAACTGAGGATCGAGCATGCCGAGCGCGGTGAACGGATCGCGCGGCACGGGCGCCGGCGGTGGACCGTGCTCCGAGGACGACATCGTGCTGACGGGCTTGTCGGGACGCCTACCCGAGTCTGACTCTATCGAGGAGTTCGCGCAGCAGCTGTTTGATGGAGTGGACCTCGTCACCGCTGATGGCAGACGCTGGACGCCAGGTAACATCGCCGTTCTTTCATTCATTCATTAGATATCATCATACAGTAATATGATGTGATAGTATCATTTCCTCAGTATTTATTATCAGTCATCCTCAGTATCAGTTCCTCATTCATTTGTACATCTACAGGTTGTCGAATACCTAAATTAGGTATATTACTAGTGGCTTTGTGAGCTGTAGACTTGCGAGACTCGATAATTATTATGTGTAATTTTTTCGTCGATTCAGTCAGAAATTTTCCGAAAAACCGAAACGACAAAAAAAAAACTATATAATTACCAAACTTACGAAAATCAGAATAGCAGCTCGGCATTATTCGATATAGGATGTATCACAAAATCAGTTACCTTTTTAACCGGCTATTTTACGACCAAAAGACCGATATATTTTTTGATCACCTAGGTATACTCTATAGATTTAAATAGGTTTCAGACTGCGACACGACTTTTATGAGTGAGAGCGTGAGTGACACCCCTGGTGTTGCAAGCGTCCATAGGCTGCGGTAGCCGCTTACCATCAGGCGGGTCGTATGCTTGTTTGCTACCTAAGTAGTATAAAAAAAAAATGTATGGCGATCCTTCAGGGGTCTAATTACGTAATGACGAAAAGGAAATTATGGTCATAGCGCTGGTACCGGCGCAGGCGGCGCGGGCGGCCCAATCGCGTGGGCGTTAATCGAACGTGTCGGATACATTACGAGTGTCGAACGTTTTGTTCCACAACGGACAGACAAGAAGACAGACAACGGATTTTAAAATTATTTTTGTCTTCGAAAGGGGTTTAATCCGAAATGCTCCTTCATATAGATCTGGTGATGAGTTTCGGAGACAGACAACGGAGCTTCAAAATGAAATGACAGGAAATCAACCGCCATTGCTAAAATATGCATTGTTTTCGCAATCGCACAACAACATCAGATGTACACTCGAAAGGGTTACGCAGATGTATTCATTCAGTATGTAATAATAAAACTAAAAATTCAAAAATAATACAATTAATTGCTAATTTAATTAAATTAGGTACGAGTTTAACATGACATTTAATACGTAAAAATAACCTAACTAACAACATTTCTTCGACACATTTATTCTATTATATGCTATTCCCGGGAATCGGGAATTCCCGGGAAGTAGTTTTTTTTATTCCCGGGTCCCGTTAACGGTATAAGATCGGGAAAAACGAAACCCTACCCGGAACATAATTTAAATGATATACCTTTTTTTTTTTTTTTTTTTTTTTTTTTTTTTTTATTAGCGTGGGGAAATCCTCATAGGATACCCGACCGCCCTGGGGGGAGAGGCCAGGTTATGCCGGACTTTTACCGGCTAAAACCCCACGGTGGTCGCCACCTGCGCTACAGAGGGGGGCGGGCTCTCGTGCAGATCGCGTACCTGCTCGCCCCTCCACGCGCGGCGCTGTGATAGCTCGTCCCGGGGGAAGTGTGATACCTCCCCCCAGCACCCTCGCGGTGCTATCGCCCGATGAGTCGTGACCACAACGACCCATCGTCCTCCTCGGGGTCGCTTCTGGGCGTTCAGGGCCCCCGCCCCGATTGCCCACGACCCCGAAGGTCCCCGTTTAGTCGCCTTTTACGACAGGCAGGGGAACACCGTAGCTGTGATTCTAAGCCCCAGCTACAGGGCAGGACTGCCGCCACGAGGCACTGCTGCGCCTCGGCGGCGTCGTCTCCGGGCGGGATCGGCCCTCTCCCGATCCCGCTCAGCAGCCTCCTTCTGGACCATTACGGTCTCGCAGAAGGAGGCTACGGCCCTCCACGCCGTATCCCCGCTCAGCATCGCCGACACGACTGCTGGCAGGGAGAGATTCCGACCGATCAAGTCGACCAGGATCCGCCGCTCGGGTTCCCACGCGGGGCACACCGCGAGCGTGTGCGATGCGGAGTCCTGGTCGCTCCCACAATGGAAGCAAGCCGCCGTCGCCTCACGTCCGATCTTACACAAATAATCACCGAAGCACCCATGCCCGGTGAGTATCTGTGTAAGTCTGTAGGTGAGTCGTCCACCTTGTCGCTGCATCCAGGCCTCGAAGACCGGCAGGACTGCTCCGACAACGCGTTTGCGCGCATGCCGCTCCTCACAGAGCCTTGCGCGCCACGTCGCGAATGCGATAAGTCGCTCCTGCCGTCTGATCGCCTCTTCTGGATCACCTCCACCACTCTGGCGGACGATGCGGATTCGGTCATAGACCCTCGCATCCATGTCCGCCAGAATATCCAGTGGCAGAAAGCGAGCCAGAATAGTTGCCGCCTCAAAGGATACGGTACGGTATCCCCGTACGATCCGTAGGGCCATCTTACGCTGGACGCTGTAGACTTTTGTTCGACAGCGTCGGATGGCCAACCTCTTCGCCCATACGGGCGCCCCGTAAAGGGCTACGGATCGTATGACCCCCGCATAGAGGCGGCGAACTTCCTCTCTCGGTCCCCCGAGATTGGGCAGCAGTCTGTGCATAGCACCCGCTACCCTCTCGATCCGGGGGACTAGGCGATCAAAATGCTCTTCGAAGCCCCAGCGACTGTCCAAGGTGAGGCCCAGGTACTTCATGTACCGCCCCACCCCGACATCTGACTCACCTACTCGGACACACGAGTCGGGTGGTTCCCTGCTTCTTGGCAGTTTGTGGAACCATAGCGCCTCGGTCTTGTGAGGCGCTATTTCCAGACCCAACTCATGGATTTTGGCAACGACGACTTCCACCCCAAGCTCGGCGAGCTGTTTGGTCCCCTCGAAGGTATCCCCACTGGCGACCACCAACGTGTCGTCTGCATAGCAGACGACATTTACGCCAGCGGGGAGATTAACACGCAGAACCGCATCGTACGCTAGGTTCCACAGCAACGGGCCCAACACCGACCCCTGTGGAACCCCACACGTGATCTCCCTCCGGATTCTCCTACCGTCTTGGTCCATGTACAAGATGTACCTGTCGCGCAAGTAATCCCTGACTATACCTTGCAGGTAGGAGGGCACCTGATGGTATGCCAGAGCCCCCCTGATTGCGTCCCAAGGCAGAGAGTTAAAGGCGTTGACGATATCGAGACTTATCGCCAACGCCACTCCACCCCGGGACACAGCCTGCTCCGACAGAGAGCGGACGCGCAAGACCGCGTCTACGGTCGAACGCCCCCGTCGGAAGCCGAACTGGCTATCAGCCAGGTCGGGACCAACGCACGACAGATGCCCGTTGAGACGAGCGGCAAGTATTCGTTCGAACAGCTTGCCCACCTCGTTCAACAGGCATATGGGACGGTACGCAGAGGGAGAATCTGCGGATCTGCCTTCCTTCTTCAAGAGGACCAAACTTGCCTCCTTCCAGGCCGTGGGGAACTTGGCATAACGGAGGCAGCTGTTGAACAACTGCCTCAGCCTGTCCCCCAGGGCAAATGATATACCTAGTTAATGGCTAATGGCTACGCGATACCGAAAAATAAATGCGATAAGAATAACCCAAATAATAAAGAAACCGGATAGGACAATAATTATTCTACCTGCTTACTACGGAAATACGATAAAAAATATTTGTGTCCAATGAGATCATTTAAAAAGATGATACGAACGGTGACTATCTACGTAGAGCTGGGAGGTAGAGACACGTGCTCAACTTATTAAATAATGGAAACAACGTCATGATTGTGTTGTGTAGGTACCTACCTACCTACACACCTAGTAAGTTTGAACCCATTTAAAGCTTGGAACTTGTTATCGATGTAGAGTCACATATTACTAAATAGTTACCTACTATGTAGAGTTAAGTTATTAAAACAGGACAATTGTACAAATATTCGAATGTCATTTGTTATGATGGTACATACCTACACGGTGTGGTATAGCTTACGTAGTAACTATTTAGTAATCTGTGGTACCTATAGCGCGTTCAATAATAACACCTATATTAACATGAATGTATTTTGAGGCAAGTTGGACCTATGACATCAATAAGAAATGGTTATAATAGGTTTATTCTGGTCTTCATTATATTTATAAGATCCAATTAATAGTATATTAAGGCGCCGATCCCACTGAAAGGAGTTCTAGAGTTCCGAGATCCGAGTTCTGCATTCCGCGTTGATTGTAAGCTATGAGGCGCCTTTGAAAGTAAAAAAAGTGTGTGATGTGTGATCAGTAGCGAATATTGCAGAACTCTAGACTGCTTGCTGTGTGCACAATAGTCAACACGGAATGCAGAACTCGGAACGCGGAACTCTAGAACTCTTTCTGTGGGATCGGCGCCTTATATCAAATCCAGTAGAGATCATACAATATCTATTGCTATTACACCACTAGCGCTTCTCAAGTACTTAGGTACCTTGGTATAAAATTAAATGAAGCTGGAATTTAAGAATACTTTTACTATCTACCTACATTGGTAACAGGTAAGGTATAAGTAAATGTCAAATTAGAATAGTAGGTGTATAAATATTCATTGAGATAGGCGCAAAGATATAATAAACTGAAGACGGAACAAAACAACGACCACGTCACGGAATCGCCGATATGTGCGTATGTGAATCCGGTGAAGGCCATGCGTTTTTGCTCATGATGCTTAGCTATGTCATAGTTTTTACAAGGTGAGGGTTGGCGAGTGCGACCGGCTATTGTTCCATGTTTACACAAAATATTACTTACTTGCTAACGTTGACGTGTAAATACATCATACATACTTGTGATACCTGTTCGATAATTATTATTTATTAGATAATAAATTATTTATTACCTATTTATCTATATCTTACACAGGTCGAAGGGTCAAAGTCGATCTTTTTCATTTGACTAAATAAGTACTTATTCACTGACGTCAACTCAGTCAAGTGTACTTACTTAACTACTTAGTTAGGTGATATTGTTTGTAAGCACTGATAAAAATGCATTATTTCTAATTCTAGAAGTTGTGCTGTCGTTCATAAGCCAATCTGCTATAGTCTGACCCGTAGACGTTTAAACTTACTGTATGGTCTGACCGCTAGTGCTGTTCCGCGGCTTACCTACTAGGTGCGTGGTGAGACGAACGGCCCGCTCTACCACAGTCCAGAAATGGTCCAGAATAAATAATAGTACAAGCCACAGTAGAATTTGCTTGTTACTTTACTCTGTTACTACGTTCTGCATTGCTCCTCGAACAATTCCTACGGCTACCCTCTGTCTGTACAGTGCAGCCAGGGGCTCTACCGCGTATCTTTGGTGGTAATCGTAACGAACAGTGAATGAAAATGAAAAATGAATGAAATGAAAAAAAATGAAATGACATGAAAATAAATTTATTTATGGCAAGTTAAAAAACATAAAACCAGAAAAAAACTACAAATTAAAAATAAACAAATTAAAAATAAACAAATTAAAAATAGTCAAAAATAATAATATAAAAGTAAGTAAAATTGCCATAAAACGGTCCCAACTCAGCGTAGTACTGGTTAATAAAAAACCAGAGCTGGTCTTCCGTTGGGACCGGTTCGTGACGTCACAATCAAAAGCAGTGCAGCGCGAGCAGTCTGTCAGCAGACCTGGTGTCAGACTATAGGTAGTAGGTACTCTGCCCTGAATACAGTTGCATACCTACTACACAAAAGTACTACTTGTTTACACTATTATGAAAATAATACAGGTAACTATTTATTATGAATAAGGATAATGTAGGTAGGTAATATTATTCCTAAATACAACTTCAAATGGTTCAACAAAGAAGACACACATACATCGAACAATTAGAATCATGTATAAAAAAGAGAGGGTGGCTCTCCCACGTGTACCTACAACACTAACACATGGAATAGTGTCACTCTCATCCAGCGTCGGACTGGCTATATACCTAGTCGAGGTGGCGTTTGCACGGGCCCCCTCGGGCCTGGCTTGCGGAGCTTACCACAAGTCAGACGGTAGGTAGGGTAGGGGACCGCGCAGACTAGGGCCCGGCTCTTGCAACCTATACTTATATAGGTATACTTAGACAGAAATGAGGCAGAATAAATCGAAAAATGTCACATCACCCATCCGTACAGACTTTTAGTCTTGATGTTTAGATCTGACTCTGATCATGTTTCGTTTCTTCGGTCGAGGTAACTATATACTCTAGAGATGAAACGCGTGGGCCAGTTTTAGCCCCTTTGCACATTATAAGAAAAATGTCTTGTGTCTTATCACTCTTATCAGACATGTCTTACAAGACATTCAGTCGCTCTAGTAGTTATTATGAGACCGTGCATATTACAAGAAATGTCTGATCAGACCATACATTTCATGTCTTGTGTCTGATAAGCTTATAATGTGCAAAGGCGCTTATTGTACAATAGATTCGTTATAGCAGGGGTCACCAAATGGCGGACCGCGATCTGGATCCGGACCGCCCCGCCCTATTTTGTGTGGAGCTTAAGTAAACAGTACAATAGGCATTTAAAAGATACGTAAACTTCTTAGATTAAGCTTCAATTATAAATTAGAGCTTAGTTAAACGAGTTAAAACCTCACAGCGGGGCGAAGAGGGGTGTAAAACATAGCCTTAAAAGCTCACGTTATATCATTTATGAAAATCAAGAAATATAAAGCCGTCTGTAAAGAATGCGCACCGATTGCTAAGTATGGGGAACTGATTTTGATTGGCAGGCGCAAAGAAGACTGGTGGTCATTTATAATTTGTTTGAATTTTGTAATCGGTTTTGATTATTATTATTTGTACTAGCTTTATAGCCCGCGACTTCGTCCGCGTAGATTATTTCTTTTTTCTAGATATGAATCATTGTAACAATATAGAGCTTTGTTCATGGCTATTGTCCGCCACTACGTGTGATATTGACAAAAGTTCACCTAGATTAAGAGCTCATATGCGAGGATGCTACATTAAACTGAAACAGTCCTGCCGCAAATCAACTCGAGCAAATTTCAGAGTTTTTCCCTGTGACTACAAACCTTAATTAGGAACTGTTATCTTTTAAATTCAAACGGAAGGTGATTTGGGATCAATGGTATACGCGGCAAGAAGACTGTTTCTCCTCTGGCAGAACCAGTAAATATTTTGGCCTCAATAACATTGCGGCGATGGACGATGAGTCTTTTACTTGATCGGACCATCTTGTTGGTGAACGACCACGTAGTCGTTTTCCTTCCGTGTTCCCAACTATGATCAGATTTCCAAATTTTCATCGCCTTTGCGCACCATGTGGCCGAAATACGAAAAAATACGTTGGTGGCATATGGTGGACAATCGTGTTTTAATTTGGAGCTGCGATAGGATTCATGCATTGTTGCGTTTAGCGGTCCAAGGTATTTCCAACATCCGTCTCCAGCACCACATCTCGAATGCATCAATCCTTTTTCTTTCTCGGGCCAGTATAGTCCACGCTTCCACTCCATACATGAAAATGAGGAATACCAATGCTCGTATTAACCGGATCTTTGTTTTAATACCGATTCCTCTCTTTTTCCTGATGTTGTTTAGGCGAGTCATTTCAATACGCCAGTACCATAAGCCTAAATAAGCATAAATTTTGAAATTTTACTCCGAAAATAAAGAACTTCATATACTAAATTTAATCCCCCTTTTCACTCCTTAAGGGTTCAAATTCCAACAACACCGATATTCGTTGCGTTAGTTTATAACCATAAGCTTAAATAATAAATTTAGTGTACTTCCATATACAAATTCATCCCCCTTTTTACCCTTTCGGGATCGGAATTATCAAAAACTTTGAGGCACATATAAATTAATTTTAACTTCGAAACTGATGGACTTTCATATAAACTTGCATCCCCTATTTTACCCCCTTAAGGATGGAATATCCAAAAATCCTTAGTGGTTGCCTACACTGTGTCATAATATATTAAGTGACGTTTACTTTGAAACTGAATGACTTACATACATCCCATACCTTTTCACCCTGTCGGGGGTGGAATTGTAAAAAAAAGCTGAGATAACAACACATTAATTTTCAATCGTCAGCCTAAACACAAAATTTGAAGATCCTAACTTTAAAACTGACGGACTTGCATACAAACTGTCATCCCCTATTTTACCCTCTTAGGGGTGGAATTTCCAAAAATCCTTCCTTAGTGGATGCCTCCACTGTATAATATTAAATTTAGTGAACTTTACTTTGAAATTGAAGGACTTGCATACACAACTTCATCCCCCTTTTCCTCCCTTCGATGGTGGAATTATCACAAACGCTGAGATAACTATACATGAATTTTCAATCGTCAGCCTAAACACAAAATTTGAAGATCCTAACTTCAAAACTGACGGACTTGCATACAAACTTTCATCCCTTATTTTACCCTGTTAGGGGTGGAGTTTCCAAAAATCCTTCCTTAGTGGATGCCTACACCGTATAATAATACATTTAGTGAAGTTTACTTTGAAATTGAAGGACTTGCATGCACAACTTCATCCCCCTTTTCCTCCCTTCAGTGGTGGAATTATTACAAACGCTGAGATAACTATATATTAATTTTCAATCGTCAGCCTAAACACAGAATTTGAAGATCCTAACTTCAAAACTGACGGATGTGCATACAAACTTTCATCCCTTAGTTTACCCTGTTAGGGGTGGAATTTCCAAAAATCCTTCCTTAGTGGATGCCTACACCGTATAATAGTACATTCAGTGCAGTTTACTTTGAAATTGAAGGACTTGTATACACAACTTTATCCCCCTTTTCCTCCCTTCGGTGGTGGGATTATTACAAACGCTGAGATAACTATACATTAATTTTTAATCGTCAGCCTAAACACAAAATTTGAAGATCCTAACTTAAAAACTGACGGACTTGCATACAAACTGTCATCCCCTATTTTACCCTCTTAGGGGTGGAATTTCCAAAAATCCTTCCTTAGTGGATGTCTACACCGTATAATAATACATTTAGTAAAGTTTACTTTGAAATTTAAGGACTTGAATACACAATTTCATCCCCCTTTTCCTCCCTTCGATGGTGGAATTATTACAAACGCTGAGATAACTATATATTAATTTTCAATCGTCAGCCTAAACACAGAATTTGAAGATCCTAACTTCAAAACTGACGGACGTGCATACAAACTTTCATCCCTTAGTTTACCCTGTTAGGGGTGGAATTTCCAAAAATCCTTCCTTAGTGGATGCCTACACCGTATAATAGTACATTCAGTGAAGTTTACTTTGAAATTGAAGGACTTGTATACACAACTTCATCCCCCTTTTCCTCCCTTCGGTGGTGGGATTATTACAAACGCTGAGATAACTATACATTCATTTTTAATCGTCAGTCTAAACACAAAATTTGAAGATCCTAACTTTAAAACTGACGGACTTGCATACAAACTGTCATCCCCTATTTTACCCTCTTAGGGGTGGAATTTCCAAAAATCAGAAGAATTTGAAGATCCTAACTTCAAAACTGACGGATGTGCATACAAACTTTCATCCCTTAGTTTACCCTGTTAGGGGTGGAATTTCCAAAAATCCTTCCTTAGTGGATGCCTACACCGTATAATAGTACATTCAGTGCAGTTTACTTTGAAATTGAAGGACTTGTATACACAACTTTATCCCCCTTTTCCTCCCTTCGGTGGTGGGATTATTACAAACGCTGAGATAACTATACATTAATTTTTAATCGTCAGCCTAAACATAAAATTTGAAGATCCTAACTTAAAAACTGACGGACTTGCATACAAACTGTCATCCCCTATTTTACCCTCTTAGGGGTGGAATTTCCAAAAATCCTTCCTTAGTGGATGTCTACACCGTATAATAATACATTTAGTAAAGTTTACTTTGAAATTTAAGGACTTGAATACACAATTTCATCCCCCTTTTCCTCCCTTCGATGGTGGAATTATTACAAACGCTGAGATAACTATATATTAATTTTCAATCGTCAGCCTAAACACAGAATTTGAAGATCCTAACTTCAAAACTGACGGACGTGCATACAAACTTTCATCCCTTAGTTTACCCTGTTAGGGGTGGAATTTCCAAAAATCCTTCCTTAGTGGATGCCTACACCGTATAATAGTACATTCAGTGAAGTTTACTTTGAAATTGAAGGACTTGTATACACAACTTCATCCCCCTTTTCCTCCCTTCGGTGGTGGGATTATTACAAACGCTGAGATAACTATACATTCATTTTTAATCGTCAGTCTAAACACAAAATTTGAAGATCCTAACTTTAAAACTGACGGACTTGCATACAAACTGTCATCCCCTATTTTACCCTCTTAGGGGTGGAATTTCCAAAAATCCTTCCTTAGTGGATGCCTCCACTATACAAGGTATCTTTGTGCAAAATTTCAAATCTCTAAATCCAGCGGTTAGGGCTGTGCGTTGATATATCAACAATCAGTTTATCATTTTATACATTAAGATTATTATTAAGATTACCCTCTTAGGGGTGGAATTACCAAAAATCCTTCCTTAGTGGATGCCTACACCGTATAATAATACATTTAGTGAAGTTTACTTTGAAATTGAAGGACTTGCATGCACAACTTCATCCCCCTTTTCCTCCCTTCAGTGGTGGAATTATTACAAACGCTGAGATAACTATATATTAATTTTCAATCGTCAGCCTAAACACAAAATTTGAAGATCCTAACTTCATAACTGACGGACTTGCATACAAACTTTCATCCCTTATTTTACCCCCTTAGGGGCGGAATTTCCAAAAATCCTTCCTTAGTGGATGTCTACACCGTATAATAATACATTTAGTGAAGTTTACTTTGAAATTGAAGGACTTGCAATACACAACTTCATCCCCCTTTTCCTCCTTTCGGTGGTGGAATTACCACAAACGCTGAGATAACTATATATTAATTTTCAATCGTCAGCCTAAACACAAAATTTGAAGATCCTAACTTCAAAACTGACGAACTTGCATACAAACTTTCATCCCTTATTTTAACCCCTTAGGGGTGGAATTTCCAAAAATCCTTCCTTAGTGGATGTCTACACCGTATAATAATATATTTAGTGAAGTTTACTTTGAAATTGAAGGACTTGCATACCCAACTTCATCCCCCTTTTTCTCCCTTCGGTGGTGGAATTATCACAAACGCTGAGATAACTACACATTAATTTTCAATCGTCAGCCTAAACACAAAATTTGAAGATCCTAACTTTAAAACTGACGGACTTGCATACAAACTGTCATCCCCTATTTTACCCTCTTAGGGGTGGAATTTCCAAAAATCCTTCCTTAGTGGATGCCTCCACTGTATAAGGTATCTTTGTGCAAAATTTCAAATCTCTAGGTCCAGCGGTTTGGGCTGTGGGCTGATATATCAACAATCAGTTTATCATTTTATATATTATTATTAAGATTAGAAATAACAGCAAACGTAAAAGAGGACTGACTGGTCTGCGATGCTGAGATTATGGGTTCAATTTTGAAAAAGAAAGAGGTAATATATGATTTTTAAAGCTAATTTTATAAATATTTACTGGAAATTAATAAAGATTTGAGTACACACGGCAACACATCAAGCTATACATTTCCAGTATAAGCTGATCTCGCATTGTATAGGATTTCCGTACAATGAGAGGTCAGCTTATATTGGAAATGTATAGCTTGATCTGTAGCCGTGTGTACGTCTCTTCTATATTCTTTATTGGAATTTCATTGTTTTTTTGTAATAAATCTCCGATTTTTATTAATAGAATTAAATACGTATGCGTAAAATATCTTAATTATGTTCTCAGTTCAAGTTGTAATTGGAACCAGTGTAGAGCCATTTGTTAACGTTCATAAGTGCCTTATCAGGGCCTAAATTGAATAAATGCTTTTTGAATTTGAATTTGAATTTGAGTGCGGTATCTCCGCACGCGCTCTCCACGGGCTTTATACTTCTTGATGAAACCGGACCACGTTCGAGTGCGTGAGATAAAATAATCAAAAATATGGTTACTAAACGCCATATTTATTAAGGTGGCCTCCACCAAGTACCTACCTATGTATTTTTGGTAAATTTTTTGATTTGAACCCTTGGCTTTATTTAGGGATCACATGGTTTCCAGTCCCGGGTTTCAAATTTTATAGAAATCCTTTCAGCCATTACTTTTGGCGGGACTTTTGGCATAAATGTGGTTTTTCCAAACTACATATATTAATAAGGTGATGTTATGTTTAATGTACGTACCTACTTAACGAGTTCAGTTTGTGTGCTCGGTCTCGGTGGCGACGTGGACTGCGACCTTGCGAGTCGGATTTGATAATCATTATTTTATGACGACTTCCTACTACCTTACAAATGCTTTATTTAATCAAATCAACAATTTGTAACAACAATAAGAAACTGTAAAATAAAAAATAAAACAAAAACCGACTGCATAAAATACCAGTTTAATAATAAAACAGTGCTTTACAATTTTATATAACGTGAAACTTTTCATACAAAAGGTACACTCGGCAAAAATGTATGAAAAGCTGTAATTTTTTTTTGTGATTTCGAAGTTGGTCCCATAGTAAAAGTTGATCGTGTATACTTTGTGTGTACTTTACGTGGTTTCATTTATTGTTGTATCCATCCCGTATACCATCATCACTCGTTCTAAATAACGTTAGAGCTCTTACTTTTTTCGAATAAAAATCAAGTTTATTAGGCTATTACGGCTAGCTGGCTTATTAGGATATTAAGTTTAAGGTATAATGTTATCGCATACGTCAATGATTTTATAAGTAAAAGAGGTAGATAGGTTATAAGCCCTCCGCGAGCTGTGCTAGTTAGCTCACTTTAGCTATGAGTCGCGACAGTCAGAGCGTCAACGATACGTGACGACACGACATATGTATGTATGACAGTGTGCCATTATCTACCTTTTTACTTATAATCTGGGTCCCTCATAACTTGGGTTTGGATTATAACAGATAAACAAAATTCTCGGAACATGATGTCAATAGTGAATTAAACATATTAAGTTTCAATAATATAAATAAATAAATAAATGCTCTTATACTTTAGATTTTATTAATATCTAAAAAAAACCCCGATTTCGTCACTGACTCACTGATGATCATCAAAACTCTTAGTACCCAAGTCCTAGTCCTGAAGTCCTAGAAAGCTGAAATTTGGTATGTGAGCTTGTATTAGTAGGTCAACAAAAAAAAAATATAACTTGGAAATTTCAAACACGAAAAATAAAAAAAACATAAGCAACTTACAAAAAGAAGTGAAATCCCACCAAAATCATTCTTATGTAAAATGATGCCAAGACATATGACTCGCACAGATCGGTAGAGTAAGTTTGGAACTATTTAATTTTTAACACCGCTATTTTGTATTAGCATTACCCTTATTCTCGCAAATAAAATTAATTTCATTTCATTTCATTTCGCACTGTCAAAAATTTATCAGATCTCATGTAGAGCCAAGCTTATAACTCTACATGCCCTTACTCTACAAGCCCTAACTTCACAAACATTACACACCGTAGTCAAAATATGTGGCTTGTGACCGTTTCACTACTACAAGAACTATTATATAACAAAAAAGTAATGAACAGTGAATAAATTTTTCACATTACTCCCATGTGACGGTAGGGACTATTATAAATGCGAAAGTGAGTTTGTTTATTTGTTTGTTACGCCTTCATGCCTCAACTACTCAACGGATCACTATGAAATTTGGCATGCAGATAGCCTATGGTATGGAGAAGGACATAGGCCTTTATCCTGGGAACGCGGGTGAAACCGCGGGGGACAGCTAGTTTTACATAAAAATGTTTTTGGTGGGATATCATTTACGTTAACAAAACCAAAACGCAATTATCAAGTGAAACGAAACGCATTTTACGGTCGAAATAGCACTCGTAATGCAAGTTCGATTCGAAGGATAGTTCGAGGGAAGTGAGAATTGGGTCCTAAGGATTTATCGAAGCCTTGTTCGACGCATTCCAGATAGTCGCACATTCATCAACTGACTTTTGCTATGTTCCTACAGAACTTAGTTAATATGTTGGGGCTGGGATCGATTAGGTAACTACTGTAAGTTAAGATATCATTATCTATTTAATTGCATTCATTTGTGATGCAACATGTTATTATCTTATTGAGGCAGCTATGATATTAATAAATCAGCGATCTGTGCGCACAGAGGCCAGGGCCACGGCCGCGTCTCGCTCGAGGGGCACTTGGCGAGGGGCGAGGGGCGCGGGGGGCGGCGCGGTCCACTGTCAATAGAGTCGCGAATCTCGCGGAAGTGGTTACCTAATGCTAATTTCAGTGTCGTCACTCACTCCTTTGTTTACGGCAGTAAATTGCGCGATCGCGTGCTCGATACTCGCACTTTACCATTTGTTTGTAGATCTCTGAAAAGCCTAAGCTTCGCCATCTCAGACCACCCACCGGCTACTTAGATTAGATTAGGTAGGTTCTTTTTTTTATACCACTAAGGTGGCAAACAAGCATACGGCCCGCCTGATGGTAAGCAGTTACCGTAGCCTATGGACGCTTGCAACACCAGGGGTATCACTCGCGCGTTGCCGACCCTAAAATACTTACCTACCAATAGTAGTAAAAGTAAGAGGAAAGATAGGATTTTAAATAAAACCATAATTAATTTAATGGGGGTTATATAGGATCGCGACTCGCGAATGACACCACAGGGCGGAAAATTTTATATAATTTATGAAGGCGAGTTAGTTACCATTTTTTTTTATGTTTAATGGGCTTGCGTTTAACCTCCGACTGACCCCATGAGGAGTTATGACGAGGCCGAGGATGTAGCACTCTTAAAAGCCTATTCACTCTCGCCTTGAATAAATCTAGGTTATAGGTGTCGGGAAACACAGACCCCGGAAGAGAGTTCCACTCCTTTGCTGTTCGTATAAGATACCATCCTTTCCAAATAGGCTCATGTGATGTGCCTATTCATTAATAAATAAGTATTTTAGCTTTATGTACAGACGACCTTCGGATCCCGGCCGTTATCGCCGGTGCGGTTGCGTAAGTACGTAGAATATGAAAACAGCATCAGTTATCTATCACTCTCAAATATAAATTTTGAGTGCAATCGGGTTAGTAAGTAAAAATAACAATATGGCGGTCTGGTGGCTCTTTTAAGCTTTTTATTAACTTGCAATGTATGTATGGTCGGGTTAAATCTTGCAAGACGAATTTCACCCAATTCCAGTGATCGGATTGACTTGATATTTGGTATACAATAGGTATACATTAGCATATTGGAATACAATGCAAGTACAATCAACAAAAAGTAGTCACCAAAAAAAGCTTGTAAGCTACTTGTAAGATTAAAAATGTAATTTTTAACAAAAACTTATTTTGAGCAAAGATTCATATTTTGTGAACTCGTGCAAGATCTTACTAATAAGTCGAATGATAGGTATTTCAGGTATGCCCCCTTTATTAACACAAATTATAGAAATAAATTACTCATTATTTTATGAAGAGCCTATCTAATTTCCCAAATTGAATTCAACTTGTACCTCAGTCACAGAGTAAGGGGAACAGGGGATCATTTCATTAATTTATGGATATACACACTTCCATGAATAT
The DNA here is from genome assembly GCA_951394255.1 of Polyploca ridens. NCBI lineage: Eukaryota > Metazoa > Arthropoda > Insecta > Lepidoptera > Drepanidae > Polyploca > Polyploca ridens. Next base: position 16,671,963 of record OX596256.1, on the reverse strand, counting down.
TTTTACAATAAAACAATTCGGTAAAATTGCATAAGATTTTTTGGTGTATTTCTGAGTAGGTACCTACATCAAAGTTCAATCATATACCTACAGACTAACAAGCCGGGTGGTGGGTTTTTGCGTACAAATATCAATATGGAAAACGAGGAGCCTCCTAGGATAAAGGTAAGGACTTACCAGGAACTCCTATGGCAATCCACTGCACACAGCAACTATCACCACTATCTCACATCAAATCACAAGTCACTGAGTTTCACTGAGTTCAATTTACAAATCAACGCCTCCCGGTCGGCAGCGGTTTTCGTACTGTTTATTTATAAATCACAAAGTTTGATGTTTCCCGTTCGGTAGCGGATCTCGTACTGCCTTTTTGCGGCGTTGCGGGGCGCGCGCCTTACGTTTTGTGATGCGTCGCCGAAGTATGTAGAATATTCCCGAAGCTCTTGTCTCGCTTACACATATGAGGTGGGAAAAGGAGAGGAATCGGGAAGTAGAGGCTCGTCATTGATACTCAATATGAGTAGGTTTTACTATAGATATTATTATAGGTATTTTGGCCTAAACATCCTCCGCCGCCTTGAGAATACGTAGTGTTCTCAAAAGAAAGAAAAAATAATTAATTATAAGAACTAATTACAGATTATAATAATTACTAAAATACTGAATATAAGATGCGGTATGATTAATTTTTATTGTGAGGGTAATGGACATAACTTGACAATGGGTCTTTTGAATGATCCATTTGAAGTTTTTACTAAAGCGACGCGGATATTTCCATCCTTGCCAGGATAAACTTGTGATATTATGCCCAACGGCCAACGTAAAGGGGGAATATCATCTTGGTGTATAAGAACCACAGTACCAATCTTAATGTTATCTTTATCAATGAGCCATTTCTGTCTAACTTGAAGATTATGTAAATATTCTATACGCCATCTTTTCCAATAGCTACACACCATCTGATCTAATAATTGTTTCCGACAACGTAAAGATATGGTTTCCTCGGACACATTCTGAAGCGGCAATGAAGTCAATGGTGAAGCCATTATAAAGTGAGCGGGAGTAAGAGGCTCCGGGTAGGGATCCTCGGATAAAATGCAAAGCGGTCTAGAATTTAAGACTGTTTCAATTTGGGTAAGAACAGTGAGGAGCTCTTCATATGTGAGGAGCTGCGAACCGATAACACGGTATAAATGAGTTTTAATCGATTTTATATTAGATTCCCACAATCCTCCGAAATGTGGGGCGCGGGGTGGAATCATTTTCCATTCAATGCGGTACTGATCGGTAAGTAGTTCTTGTAATTGAGCTTTAGCTCCGACAAAGTTAGTTCCGTTATCGGAGTAAAGAAAAGAAACAGGTCCTCGACGGGAAATGAATCGCTTAAAAGCGGAAATAAAAGTATCTGATGACACATCAGTTGCCAATTCGATGTGTACAGCTTTGGTTACTAAGCATATAAACAAACAAATATATGCCTTTTGGCACTTTTGACCTCTGCGTCTACATAATGTTACTTTAATGGGTCCAGCATAGTCAACGCCCGTATGCACAAACGCTTTGGTCTCCTGAACGCGGCAAGAGGGTAAATCAGCCATTTTTGGGCTGAGAAATGAAGGGGAATTTTTAAAACAAAAGTTACATGAATGTACTCTGTGTCTAATGACACTTCTAGCGGACAGTATCCAATATTTCTGGCGCAACAGTGAGCTCAGAAGATTGGCACCAGTATGGCAATGAGCACGGTGAAAATAGTCTATAATAAGATGAGTAACGTGGTCATGTTTAGGTAAAAGAGCGGGATGCTGAGCTTCATACGGAAGATTTGCATTTGAAAGTCTACCTCCAATTCTAATAATTTTATCTTGATCTATAAAGAGGTCAAGTTTTTTAAGAGGGGAAGATACTTTAACCTTTTGAATATTATTAAATAAATTTTGAAAATGAACTTGTTGTACAGAGCGTATTAAATATACTTCAGCTTTATTTAGTTCAGAAGCTGTGATGCGGCTGTGACCTTGATCACGAGAAATTATGCGAGAAAATCTAAGTATGTATACTATTATGCGTAATATTTTATTCCATGATGAGTATTTCAGAGCAAGCTCGTAAATTAAATTAGGCTCAACAGAAGCGGACGCGGTACAAGTAACAAGCGTTTTACTATTAAATTCAGGTAGGTCCTCACAGCATTCGGGACTAAATGGAGTGATAGGCCATTCTGAAACTGGATCTTTTAACCATTTCGGGCCGTGCCACCATAAGTGATGTGACACTAGCTGCTCAGGTAAAATACCTCTAGAGAGACAGTCGCTAGGATTTTCTATACCACTAACGTGGTAGAAATGTTTTGGGTCAAGATTTTCTTGACATTTAGCAACGCGGTTACTAACGAAAACATTCCATCTATGTGGAGATGAATGTATCCATGACAGAGTAATTTTAGAATCGGAGAATGCGAATATATTATCAATAGCGGTTCGAGCACTATAAGTCTCATTATAACTAGCGCGTAGCTGTGGATCGCGTAGCTTGGTACGCTCCAAAGCAAGTAAACGGCGGTGAGCAACGGAACGGGAATCACCTAACACGTCAGGATCCTCACGAAAAGGTAACGCGGTGCAATATCTGCCTGCGGAGTCCCGTGAGAAGTTACGAGAGAACAGCTGTTCACACTCCTTTTCGGCCGAGCTCATAAATTTTTGCGCGGGAATTTCTTCGAGCTCCCAAAACTTAAGTAGGGAATCATCTAAAGAAATAGTAAGGTCATTGGGACCAGAAATGAAAAAAGTCGCGGTATTAAAATAAGTGGATGCATTTTTATTAATATTAGAGTTAGCGGGAACGTCACCCATAAGAATATAACCGAACACGGTTTCAAGGGCAGAAGGAGCGGGAGGTGCAATAATTTTTTGACCTAATAATAAAAATGGGAACAATTGTGCCCCGAGAACTACTTCGACCTCTCCGGGGATGTGCCACAGAGGGTCAGCGAGCGGTAAGTTACCTAAATGTTGCACTATAGAAGTCTCAACATATTCAGTCGGTAACCTGTCAGTAATGCTATCAACGACAAGAGCGGTAATATTATAAAAATATTTTTTATTTTTCGCGGTTATTTTAAGTTGAACGTAGCCGTGAATAGGACGCGAAGTGGATCCTACACCCTTTATAAAAGAATTGCTAAGCGGTATTATATTTAAATTTAGTTGTTTACAACAGGCAGTTGTAATTATGTTGTTTTGAGACGCGTTATCTATTAAACATCTAACTGAAATATATTTATTGTCCTTATTAGACGCATAAACTTGAGCGGTTGATAAAAGTACAGTAGTATGGGAAGGATTTAATTTATTAAAAGAATCGCGTTCGTTATCATTATTTTTATCAACTCGCGCTCGGGTGCATAGCGACACCGGTTGAGGAGCGTCCGTAGCGTTAGAAGGAGACGCGGTCGGATGCGCGGGCGAGGCTGCGCACGGGAGCGGTCGCGGCGCGGCGCTGGCGGCGGCGGACGTCTGCGCGCAAAGCTGCGCGATGCGGTTATCGCTCTTATCAAGACGCGTCGAGTGAGAGGGACGCGAGTCGGAAACTATTTGTTGCGATTGTGAATTACTATCCAAATGCAAAAGAGAATGATGGTGTTTATTACAAGTTTTACAACTATACGACGACTTACACTGAGAAGCAGTATGCGTAAGGCTGAGGCAGTTTACACAACCTTTTTTAGATTTAACAAAATCTAAACGATCTTTAGTATTAAGTGCTTTAAAAGAGGAACAATAAAAAATCTGATAGTGATCAGATTTATTACAAAATAAGCAAGTGCTTTTATTATTATTATCGCGTGCAAGGAAAGCATGTTGGACTGTATTTGAATTACGCGGTTGAGACCGAGAAGCGGGCGGATTATTAAGGTTGCTACCGACTGGGGCGGTTCGCGCGGAGCCAGCAATTGGCGTAGAAGTGCGGTCTAATATTTTTACTTGCGATTTAATAAAATCAACAAAATCCTTATAAGAAGGAATTTCTTTATTCCTCATAAACATTTCAAAGGAATTAGCGGTTGCGGGATCTAACTTCTTTAAAGCTAAAGAAAGTAATATAAAATCTTTCATATCTTCAATACCTAACTGTTCCAAAGCAGATACAGAAGCGTGGAAAGTTTCAATGAACGTATTTAAAGACGCGGAATTATTTAATGCGGGTTTAATATTGAATAAATTAGACATGTAGTGTGAGCCTAATGCTCTTTTATCTTGATATTTTTGAACTAAGCTGTCCCAAATAGAATTATAATTATCACCGGACGGTATAATACCTGCCGTGATTTTTAAAGCATTTCCTGTTAATTTACCTACAAGATATTGTACTCTTTGAGAATTCGAAAGATCAGGATTTGAATGTATATTAGATTTAAAAGATTCAAAGAAGACGGGCCAATTTTCTATTTTTCCATCAAATGACGGAATTTGAATTGGTGGTAGTTTGATACGACCTTTATATTGGGACGGAATAGTATTCTGCGCAGACACATTCGACGTAGTATTTGTCTTACTGACGATAAGAGAACGAACCCTTTCTATTCGGGTGTACACTGTATCAAATGAAATCATTTTTTTATAATCAATCTTATATTCTGGATCAAGTTGCATATTTAACGCGTTAATTGTATCTAAATTGGCACTAAATTCATGACGAATTGTACTAATAATTTCAGTGTCCGCCATGAATGTCTCTGAGGAACGAAGGTCTGCACTCGCGGATGTGGAAACATTCTTAGAAGAATCATATAAAAACGATAATTGTTCAAAAATAGCTTCATTTTTAGCTTCCAATATTTTAATTTTAGTTTCAATAGCTTCCATTGTGAAAGATTGCGTAATAATAAATTGCAAAATTACCTAATTAAAGTAAAATGACGTAGGTAAGTAGGTAGGTATATCCAACAGTTTAGGCACCTACCTATATAGGTATGAAAGTTTATTTCAAGTCGACAGACAAGGCTCATAGAATGCAATTATATGCGTAGTAATAGTACAAATAGTAAGTACGTATTGCGGTTATTAGTACACCATATGATTTCGTATAATAAGATACGAATCGGTACCTATAAAATCTAAGTCCTAAAAATATGGAGGAGCGGCGGCGGTATTGAATACCTAACTACTTTTTATCACGATTGGCGTGGTAAAAATGGCGGGAGTACGAAATATCGTATTTATATAGTCTAAAACCTATTTATGAGGTATAAGACTTGCGTATTATGAGGTATATACCTATTTAGAGGCATAAAACCTATAGAAAGCGGGAAATTATACGTGATTTGATATGAAATTAAATTACTGTAATGGCTGACTCAAAATGAATCCGCTCGAAGGCGTACCAGAAAAAATGGTGGGTTTTTGCGTACAAATATCAATATGGAAAACGAGGAGCCTCCTAGGATAAAGGTAAGGACTTACCAGGAACTCCTATGGCAATCCACTGCACACAGCAACTATCACCACTATGTCACATCAATCACAAGTCACTGAGTTTCACTGAGTTCAATTTACAAATCAACGCCTCCCGGTCGGCAGCGGTTTTCGTACTGTTTATTTATAAATCACAAAGTTTGATGTTTCCCGTTCGGTAGCGGATCTCGTACTGCCTTTTTGCGGCGTTGCGGGGCGCGCGCCTTACGTTTTGTGATGCGTCGCCGAAGTATGTAGAATATTCCCGAAGCTCTTGTCTCGCTTACACATATGAGGTGGGAAAAGGAGAGGAATCGGGAAGTAGAGGCTCGTCATTGATACTCAATATGAGTAGGTTTTACTATAGATATTATTATAGGTATTTTGGCCTAAACACCGGGGTAATGTATGCATCTTTCTGTGAAATAAGACATGAGAAAAAAACGCGGACAATGCCACTTTTGAAAATGGCATACCTATTATAGTTGTGTCGAAAATGATATGATTTGAAAAAAAAAACTTTGATGACTGTCAAAGTGCTTAGGTACTTACTAACAATTTTTTGATATTATTTAAGTTAGTTACGAAGTGTCTATTATGAGGTAAAACATAATGGATATTATACTTTTGTGTCTCTTAGTATTTTTGAACAAAGATCTTTATAAAAAAAATTCTTTAAAAGATATGAAGGCTGAATGTATGGCAATGTTACAATGACACTATGTTACAATTGTTACTGTTACCGTATTGTAACCATCACCACCACTCGGCACTCACACATCTGCGCGTGCTGATAACACATAAATTATGTCATCATCATCATGTACCAGGAAATAACTACAGTACGCAATTTCGACGTAAAAACTCAGTGACGTCAGGCAGGCAACGG
>OX596256.1:16625960-16665418 GCA_951394255.1 Polyploca ridens | reverse complement strand
TGCTAACTGTGTTTCATAGAATGTAACCGCGGCTTGGATACGTTGTTCCAATTTGGATTTCTAGTGTCTACCTTACGAGTCCATCGTCAGACCCTGAAAACGATATATGGTCAAAGTTCATCTCACGACAATTCCAACAACCCCAAACACGGCTAGGATGCGTTGCTCTACTATTGGGCTCCAGTGCCTACCCTCCTACTCTGTCATCAGGACCTGAAATCATATATGGTCTAATTTCATCTCACAACAAGTCCAACAACCCCAAACACGGCTAGAATACGTTGCTACGCTATAGAGTCCCAGTTCCTACCCTCCTACTCCATCATAAGACCCTTAAAACTATATATGGTCAAAAATCACCACACGACAATTCCAACGACCACAAACACGGCTAGGATACGTTACTCCACTATGGAGATCCAGTGCCTATACTCCTACTCCATTATCAGACCCTGAAAACCATGCATGATTAAAGTTCGTCTAACGACAATTTCAATGACTTCAAACACGGCTAGGGTACGTTGCTCCGTTATAGAGTTCCAGTGCCTACCTTTCTGCTCTATCATCAGACCCTGAAAACCATATAAATAAATAAATAATAAATATCCTTTGACATTCCCCACGCACAGTCATCCGATCCCAAACTAAGCAGAGCTTGTACTATGGAAACCAGATTACTGATATAATACATATACTATTGTATTTGAAAATACATACTTAATAGAAGGTCCTAATAAATTAGTAAATTTCCTCTTGAGGGATGAATGTATACGTCATTAGTAATCAAAAACAAAATATTAGAAAAATAATTCGTGGGAAATCTTGCGTCCGTATACCGGACGCGACAAGTCGGTGGACGCAGTATTACTATGGGATTTTTTAGTGGTTGGCGCAAGATGTCTAGCAGGATGTAAATATATATAGATTAGGTATATGTTAAAAAATTACCAATGATGGCTTTATTTTGGGCGTTGATTGTTTTAGTTGGCCACCGTAGACGGTTGTCATTGTAATACGCATCTTTGATTTATTTTCTTAATTTGTTTAATTATAGCTAATAAAAGAAATAAAAAGAGAAAAAATGACAATAAGGCTATTAAATAGTAGATATATTATGTTGTTGATTAAATAAAAGTATATTATAATTGCTTTTTAACTTAATAATTCACCTGCACTCCTTTTTCTACACAGTGGTCGAAATCTAGCTCACACTAGGACGAAAACCATTTTTTTTGGACGAAAACTAGCAAAAACCCTACTTTTGATCAAATATTTTTTTATAAAAAGAGACGTGAAAATGATTTATTTTCTCTTAACATTAACCTAAAGAAGACTAATTAAGCACACACAAAAAATATAATACATTTAAGTAAGGGTACTTCAAGATATTCATTTCGCATCACAAAGCTGGCAACTCCGATAATTGGACGAAAACCAACGCAATGACCCTACCCAACTACATACATACGTAGGTAGGTACCAAGTTAGTTTCATGCTATTGTCTTGATTGAGCGTTAACTCTTATGCTCTTACTCAGGTCAATTTCTTTGAATGTTTTTATTTGTTACTACGTAGTTAAGTAGACACTTAAATATGAACTTAGATTAAGTAGATAGATACTATAACAAGTTACGTTTGTGGGAGCCAAGTTTCGAAAATTGCGTTAATTTTCTTATCGTAAACTTACATTGACTAAAAAATTAATCACAGTTTGCCACCGGTCAGCTCGTCCGTTGTGCGGAATAATGACGGTCCTGGTGAAAAAACAATTCTTCAACAAACACCTTCGTCAGAAACGCGAATCACAGCACGAATCCGTATTTAGTGTTCATTTATAACGTTTTGATCCCCGTAAAATTATGGGTTCGCGATTATCGACCGGCGTGCGATTTGTATATGTTCGATTGTAACAACTCGTCGCGAGCTGATTCACGGCGCGACTGTGAGTGAGCGAAATGCGAAGTGGCCGGTTACATGCGCGATACGATATCTAATTGCGGTGTGAAAGAGGCGCGGGGCGCGGCACGTTGCCATGGTGCGAGATCAGGCCACGTGCACTCGGCCAATGGCGAGGCTCGGGAGTCTCTCGAGCACGCTGCGCCGCCGTGTCGCCGCCGCGCACCTCGCGCCGCCGCCGCGCCACAGAGGATTGTAGCCGCGCCGCCCGCCCGTCATCGTTGCTTTGCGTGCGCTGCATGCATTCATCCACCATCACCGTGCCATGCTGTGTTGTGTTATGGTGTGTTGTCTGCATGCGCCAGGGTTGCCAGACGTTTTAAATGATCGATCGTACGATGGTAACGGTACGTAAATAAAAATCGTACATTTTCAATACCTTTGTTTTTATATTAAAAGCCTATACTTATAATATTTTTTTTTTATTTAAATGGGCTTGCGTTTGGCTTCTGACCCGCCCATAAGGGACAAAGACTAAGCCTAAGATGGAACACGCTTACCCAGAAGGAACCTATTCACGCTGGCCTTGAAAGTCCCAAGGTTATATGAGTCGGGAAACACAGACGCCGGAAGCAAGTTCCACTCCCTTGCGGTCCGCATTATAAATGAGGATGCAAAACGCTGTGTCCGTATTTTCGGTATGTCAACAATGTACGGGTGAAAATTTTCCCGGCGTCTTGTGGTTCGGTGTAAAAATGGGGATGGTGGAATAAGGTTGAACAATTCCTGCGCACACTCTCCAAAATATATCCTGTAGAAAACCGATAAGCAAGCAACCTTTCTTCGATGGTCGAGGCTCTTGAGGGATAGATATGAGCTTATTCTGAATTAATACATGGGCTACATTTTATCAGCGTGGGCGAAGCTAGTTCACAAATATTCAAGCTTATTGACCGTGGTTTAATCGGCCCTGCAAATATGCTAGACAAAATAAGCAGACCTTGTATGAGGCTTGGACCACGGCCCGAACTAATCAGGACTAGGGCATGTAATATCGGAAGGATTTCAATTCCGTTATTGATTTCCGATATTGGATATCAATATCGGAATTCCGATAATAATATCGGAATTAGACATTTTTATTATAAATTGCACATATTCCTTATAAATTGCATATATTCCTTATAAACTGCACGTACCTAATTATCTATCTATATATTATAAAGTGGAAGAGATTTTTTGTTCGGTTAAACTGGCTAATCTGTGGAACTACCGGTCGGATTTTTTTCACTTAATCTTCTGCTCAATCGAGTACTCTTGTCAGAGTGGTGGTGGTTGCAATAGTGACCATGGTGGGTCTTCAACGCCAATGTTCTCCTCCTCTAGTGTTACAGATTTCGTGATGGTTTTCCTTTTTTTGCAGTTCATAGTGTTGTGAGTACCCTGGAAAACAAGTCTCTTCATCGAGTGTTTGTTTCTGCAGATGTCACCAAAGAACTTGAGAATTCGAAGCTGCAGAGTTGACGAAAGCCTATCTGTTATTCAAAGCTCCTTCAGGATCGAGTTATTGGTGCGAAAGGCCGTCAACGGAATTTTCGAGAGGCGTCTTCAGCACCACATATCCAGTGTTTTCCGGCGATCTTGTAGGCTTAAGGACCAAGTTTCAGCTCCTTGGAGAAAGATCGGAAAGACCAGGCATCTCATAATTCGAATCTTTGTTTTTCTAGTTATCCTTCCGTCTTTCCAAATCTTCCTACTGCTGATCTGGTGATTGCACATCGTCTCCTGATCTCATCTTCACAGCCTACTGTTTTGGAAATGGTAGAGCCTAGGTAGATGTAGCTTTTTTGCAGTACGTCCATTCTATTAAGTTAGGCCCGGTCTATTATTAACATGTTCATCTTATCTCTGTTAATTGCAAGTCCGAATTGAAGACTAGTGGTTTCTTAATGAACCAAGAGGTCCTCCATATCTTCTTTAGTTTGGTTAAGAAGTGTCATCAGCGTAGCGCTGGATACCAGCTTGATCCTTTAGACTCGGTTCAACGACGTGCCATCTGAATTGTCGACGATCCCGAGCCCACAAGCAGCTTAGAGCCCCTCAGTCCGAGGAGAGACATTGCCTCCTTATGTGTGTTCTACCGCCTGTACAACGGAGAGTATTCTAAAGAATTGTTCGACTTGATGCCCACGGCTACCTTCCACCATCGCAAACTCTCGCCATAGACAGGGGGAGTCCATCCTCACACATTGAATTTTTCGAACCTTGTTTTTTTTGTTCCGTGTTTCGAACTGTGCGGGCTCAACGAAGCTTCCTTCCGCGGACGCTCAGACTGTGGAATGAGCTCCCTGCCATGGTTTTCCCAATAGAGTATAAAATGGGTGTGAAGAGATTTCTGCAGGGTTAGCAACGCGCGAGTGATATCCCTGGTGTTGCAAGTGTCCATAGGCTACGGTAACCGCTTAACATCAGGCGGGCCGTATGCTTGTTTGTCATCTAAGTGGTATAAAAAAAATGCAGATTGGGGTCGGAGGCTCGGAGCGTAGACTTTACTAGACGACATCTCTTCACCTGGATGTTCAGATTCACTCAAATCAAAGTCAAAGCCATTTATTCAATTTAGGCCCCAGAAGGGCACTTATGAAGGTCACATTTACTGAAATTACCATCGGTTCGGAACTCGGCCTTCAACTGAGAAGAATCCGGCAAGAAGCAGTGTGCCTCTTACTAATCGGTGATCGCTGCCGGTCTTAACCCTGTTGATCACCGAAACATCACTGAAGATTTGTCGCTGTGTCGTCAAGATAAAGTCTATCTCGTTGTTGGTGGATCCATCGGGGCTACTCCAGATCCATTTCCTGTGCGGACGCTTTTTAACCGACGAAATAACGGAGGAAGTTTACAAGTCGACGCGTATATTTTTTTTGTATGTATGATCACGCATAACTTTTTACAGAGTAGTCCGATGTTTATAATTCATTTTTTATTGGATAGGTTATACCTCGAAGTCCATGGTCCAATATAAATTTGGATACAATCCACAATCGCCTTTAATTCGTCATTGTCGACCAAAGTCTTCGGACGACCGCGAGGTTCATTTTTCAGGTCGAAATTCCTAGAACGGAAGTGAGCAAACCAATAACAGGTGGTGCGTTGGTTTGTAGTGTTAGCTCCGTAAACGTCGTTGATGTTGCGTGCCGCTTGTGCCGCGTTGCTGCCACGAACGGTACTCATATTCCATAATTACTCGAATTTTTAACGTATCCATGATGACGAAAAAGATTGAAATGCGATGAAAATGTAACTCTAATCAATAAACCTTTTGGAAAAAGAATTCCATGTTTTTAAAATAAAATTAATTTGAAATTAGAATTCTTAGCTAAACACAAAAAAATATTTTGATTTGAAATGGCCAGTACTGCAGAACGGCAATTTCATAGGTAAAGACCTATTATTATTGATGAGAGCAGTACATTTATATGACATAACTTAAAGTGATAAATAAAAAAATACTAAAAACTAAACGAAAAATAATTTATTATTTATTTCTACATACTTATCGACTAATTTTAGCACACAATAGGCAAATGTGCAAGTGGTATAGGTGCACGATATGGACGATACATTTATATACAACAAAATACATTTAATGTCTGCAGATTAGTTCACCGACTATCTTCCGAAAACATCTAAAAGAATCCGAAAAGATATCGGTGGCGTCAAAGCATTCATCGCGATTAAGCAAACGACTAAGTCTTGGAATCGCAGAATTGGCGCCTAAGCTGGTTCTTCTAAATGGTGGCACTAAGGGCTTAATACAATTATGTGGATATCTAAGAGGGATTTGAAAGTTGAATCTAGACAAAAGATCCGGGCAATCTATTGTGTTACGAAAAAGCTTAGGCAAAAAAGGCAAGTCCAAATATATCACGGCGGTTGGAAAGGGACGTCATTTTAAAGTAGTCCAATCTTTGATCGTAAGATTTTACTCTATTCTTGATTCCCGCGCTAAAACTAAGATGGGAAATAAATCTATTTTGCACAAGTTCAAGTGGGAGTGAGTGTGTTGCATAATGAGGCCGCCATACTGCACTAAAATATTCAAGAATACTTCGGACCAGGCCATTGTAGAGCATCATTTTAGTTTCTGTTTTTCTGAAAATTTTTGCATTGTGCAAAACAAAACCAAGCATTCTTGATGATTTTTTGCATACATTCTCCAGGTGCGGTTGGAATGTAAGTTTAGTGTCAAATAAAACACCCAGATCTCTAACACAGTCAACTTCCTGAAGCGATTTACCGTTGATGGTGTAGTGTGAGGCAATTTTATTGTGGTTACGAGTAAACTTAATGTGCACACACTACTCATAGTTAAGCTGCATACGGTTAACTGAACACCAATGTGCCAAATGATCTAAGTCTATTTTTAAATTTGCTACATCATTTAAGGTGCTTACTACTTTTACGATCTTCAAGTCGTCGGCAAACATAAAAGGAGTGGAATATTCAAAGTATTGAGCCAGGTCATTGATAAAAATATTAAAAAGAACTGGGCCCAAATGCGAACCTTGAGGATCCCAGATGTAATAGGATGATGTCTAGATTCATAACCGTCTACAGCAACATAAAAACTACGATTGGTTAAGTATGATCCAAGCCACCTTTAATTTATAAGGTTTTGTAGTCGGGGATAAACAAATATTACAAAAAAAATACATACCTACGTAGGTTATTGGTTTGTCCCCGACTGCAAAACCTTATAAAATTCAAGTTATATTCAAAATTATTTTTTACTTCATTTCATTGTTATTTGTGACTTGTGGAGTATGTATGTCTGTAGGTAGCCATACATGTACGGATGTACCGTGTATGGTGAAAAAGGCACGGATTGCCTGCCTGCTGCCTGCCTGCCGCCCGTGCTCATAACGAGTGGGTCGGGCACTGGGCAGGCACATCCGAGCTTCAACCGTGCGTGTGTGGACGACAACAGATGTGCCCGTCAGATTTGACAGGCAACTGTTTTGGACAAGTTGTATAGAGCTGTATAAATATCAAATAAATATAAGTCTAAATTTGCAACTTTTAATGTTAAGAACATAAAGCGGTCGCTGGAATGTGTGAAGAATTTATGTAAAAATGTGGATGTAGTGGCGCTTCAGGAGATCTGGTTGATGCCAGAGGATCTGCCTTGGCTCGGAACCATTCATACAGATTTCGAGTATACGGGTAAGTCTTCTATTGATACTTCAGAGGGTATTCTAATGGGGCGCCCTTTCGGGGGTTTAGCGATCTTGTGGCGAAAGGATCTTTTTCACTCAGTATCTGTCATAAAATGCAATAGTGTGCGTATAGCAGCTATAAAAGCGTCATTAGGTGATCGCTGTATTGTTATTGTAAATGTATATATGCCTACGAACTCTAGTGAAAACCTTACTGAGCATTGAATTATTACACATAGAAACAAAGTACACGCGCGAAACATAATCCATTCAATTGGAGCCATAATGGCTCCAAATGACCGCCGCGCTGTTAGTGTACTGACTGGCGTTTTAGTGAGTGGAGCTCTCAGAAAAATAATAAATATGACGGTTTGTGCAGTAAAATTGTGTCATAATTCATCAGGGAAGAAAGATTAGAATTCTATTGTAATATTCCACAGATAAGCCACTAATTTTATTGCGAAATTCAACTAAAATAACAAAATTCAAAAATAAAAATACTTCACCCAGATTTCGAGCAAAGTGTTGCCAGCTGTTTGTGTCCGAATTTGTGTTGTTTTACGTAATTGATACTGATTTTGTTAGAGTAGGAAGTAGAGTAAGTAATTGAGTCCGATAAGTTGTTTCTTTTACTTATAGCTATTATAACTGACTAGCTGTCCCCCTCGGTTTCACCCGCGTTCTTGGGATAAGTAGCCTATAATACTGGGGATAATGTAGCTTCATATTAGTGAAATAATTTCGAATCAGACTGGTAGTTTTACACAGTATTCGTTTTACAGGTAGTTTTTTTTTTACAGAAATTGACCCGTTCAAACAAACAATCAAATAACTCTTCCGGTTTATTGTATTATAAATATTAATATTATATTAGTATAGATTCAGTTAGATATTATAAGAATATATCGCTATTCGTCTTTTATACGATAATGATAATTAAATACCTACATACTTCTTAATCTTCTTTTTCTATACAACCTATCACATATGAAACCTATCATTACCAACAATACCTACTACAAATTGTACGATCGTTCATAGCTTTGCACATTGTCTTGGTTTACTATTTTAAAATACCCGACATAAGTACTATGAAACATAACCATTAAACTAGTAATAAATAAATAACAGGCCTGTGTCTATGATAAATTATCTAAGACGCAGAACATTTTAAACTATTTAATTAATTTTATGAATACTTACTTCCAATTTCATTCACTAGTATCGGAAGGTAAATTTTACCGAAAAATTTCGTTTAGCTTGCAACATTACTCGTGCGCTTGTGTGCGTGTCAGCGAGTGTAATTATATGGTACTCACGCACACATTGGTTGTCAAGTGGCCTACGAGTCGCGAGGATTTTTGTTCGATACTTCGCTTCTAAGCGTAATAATTCAATGTTACTGAGTTTATAAGTCGCATGAGTGAAATAAGTGCTATAGTTGAAAATAGCAATTTTTTAGGCTATTTATATGCTAGGCGATTTTAATGCACAACCTGGCCGACCGTTTTGGAATGAAATGATTAATTTTTGTAAAGATCACTCCTGGTTGTGTGCCAATACGGAAGTTTTAGGCCCCGATTCGGGTACTGTTACATATGTTAGTGACATAAATGGTAGTATGCGATGGTTGGATCACTGCTTAGTTCGCGAGGGGCACGGCATTCAATCACGGGTGTGAGCGTGGGTCATGATGTCTATTGGTCGGAGCATGTGCCGCTTATTATTGAGTGCAACTTAGATACTATTATACTTCATTGCTTCGTCCTCGAGATTAGATACATAAATTTGTAGTACCACGTCTAGGAATCGCCAATCTACCACTAAGTTGAAAGCAGAGTGAAACTGCTTCTATATTTTTTTTTTTTGTGGGTATTTTGATATCTGCCTCCTGCCGCCCGGACTGACCGACACTCATTCGCGTTTTAGTGCCTCGTCGATCACCACGTTATTCTTTGTTTTTCGCAAAAAAAGTTTAAAAACGATGTCGAAACGTAGTCACAGAAACGATAGTGATTGTCTACGCAGGATACGAGCACACTTTGACATATCGTCAAATTTAAAATTGTGTTGTGTACATATTATGGTGATGTTACTTTCATATCTTTTGGAATCCCACATAATGGGCTTATGCGTATAGTGACTGTGTACATTTGAAAGGAATATTACCTTCACGTTATTTAAAGATATTGTGAATAGTTTAATAAGGACTATATCCGTATCAAACTTTGACATATAGTCAAAATTCCAATGTTACCTTCATATCATTTGGAATCCCAAATAAATGGGCTTTTTGTTAGTGACTGTGTACATTTGAAAGGAATGTTACCTTCACGTTATTTAAAGATATTGTGAATAGTTTAATAAGGACTATATCCGTATCTCACTTTGACATATCGTCAAAATTCCAAACTGTGTTGTGTACATCTTATGGGGATGCTACCTTCATTTCATTTGGAATCCCAAATAATGGGTTATTGTTAGTGATTATGTACATTTCAAAGGAATGTTACCTTCACTTTATTCATCAGATTGAAAAAGATGGTATTAGTCACGTGCCAATTTTTTGTGAACTATTGCCGCGTTACCATCTAGGACCACGGCAGTGCCCCATCAGCCAAGTCGAACAAGAGTCACAGGTGAGTTACAGTAATTTCAAATTGAAAACTCGTTGCAAAATCAGACTTTTTACGCGCTTGGTAGGCCTTATCTTGCCCTTTCATTCTTTCATCTTGCCCTGCAATTAAGTAGGTTGGATATTTACCAAGCAAATGGAAAGATGCAAATATCTTGCTAATACATCTTGTGTAATACAAGTAGACATGAGCGCGCCGCGCCCGCCGCCCCGTCTGCACGGATCGGCGCGCCGATCAGTATCAATAGTAGCAATAATCCTACTTTCCATGGCTGTCGAGATTTGCGTGCTACATTATTTTGTAAAAAATGTATTTGTAAAACGAAAATTCATGGTATGTATGGTAAAAGTTTTATATCGAGGTCACGCCGCCGACGCTGCCGACGCCGCCGACTGATTGTACATCGGCGCTCATGTCTAAATACAAGAAGCTACGATAGTTTTATGTAATTTTACATCTTTACCACAGTATTTACAGGATGACTATACTTAGTGGACAAATTCTATTGATGTCGCAGTTAATCCCTTAACCCATAGTTTCTCGCGAGGGACGCGCGTCCTATTATAACAATTGATGTCATTGTTATATATTTTATACCGCGATTAAGACTGGACAGCTATTGCTTAGAAATGTTTTCTGATACCAGCAAAAAAGGGGGGGCGTAGTATATGGTGAGGAGACCGCCAGCGGCCAGTGGAGTACAAATATAATAAAAAAAAAAAATATATATATAATTATTATTATTTATAACTGATTATTACTGATCGATCAGATCAATCTCAAATATTAATTATTTATTATCCAACTTTGAAATAATAAAACTATGCTAAATAATAACTTAATCTAAATAATAATAAACTTTTAACTAAAATTCATTTAGTAACTATTACTGTAGAAGAGCTCCAGTCAGGTACATCCACCTCGATTACACAAGTCGCGGTGACGGACTCACCGCAGCCGCAGGCAGAACTATCCGTCGAAACAAGACTGGATCCGGAATTAGATGAGGAGATTCTTAATCTATTGGGAGAAATGGCTTCGAAAGATAAAATATATGGACGGGATATTCGAAATGAGTTAGCTGTGCGATGGGAGCACATCACTTTAAAATCATCTTGTTCCCAAGGATTGCACAAATATCGAAGCATTCAAGCCTAAACCAAAAATTAAATTGCCCTCATCGGAGATACTCGTTAAAAAAGACAAGGCTTTGGAGAATAAGCAAATACAGAATTATTGATCGAGGCTGGTCGCCTAATGTGTGACTCACAACACAACGAATCTATTTCAAGAAGGCTGCAAAAAGCAATATCGAAATCTGGTGCCGAGATAAAAATAAATGCACCAATTAGGATGGTTAATCCAGCGCAGAAACAAGAACTGGCTTCTACCCAAGCCTCCGCTCCTAGCAGCCAGGCAGGCCGGAGCAGCGAGGAGATTCGAGTCGACCACACCCCGCCCACGGCAGCCGCAGCCGCCATCACATCCGCCGCCATCACACCCGCCGCCGCGATCGTGACACTACCCAGCCGCGCGTCGGTAAATCCGGTAGGTTCCGCAGAGCAATTATCTTATTGTTATGATAAATGGCGATTGATAACTAAAAACCCCGTCATACTACCTATGATGGGTCAAAAGTTATAATAATAATAATATCTTTATTGCAGCCATATGTTTAATACAGAAGTATGAGATACCTTTTTTCCAAACCGGTTTCTCAATCATATGAACCGAGTCCACCTGTCTTATCCGCATCCGAAACCCTTCAATACAGAAGGTACAATAAAATTCATCACTGATATTATTAAGTAGTGAAGATATATCACAATGTAAACCATGTGAAGGACAGTTTCTCTCTAGTTATTTTCTTATCAAAATACCAAATGGTAAAAATCAGATTTATTATATAAAAATTCTTTCCACGCTAGCGGATAAAAAGCATTTTTGCCTTATAATTCAAGTTCGAGGATAAATTGTAACTATTCAATGTCCTTTCGTATTTTACAAAATTATTAAGAACCAGTAGTTTGTTTACACAAATCATTACGTTATTTGTCATCTATTTACTTAATGTATTATTTCTAGAAATTATCAAAATTGCAAAAATAATATCAAACATACAGAAAACTTTTTTGAGTCTACGATTTATAATCAATATCGAAAAGAGCTATATAGTTCCAAATACCGTGTGCTTTTCCGAAAAATACCAAAACACGTTAACTTCATTGAAGTATAAGCGATATTTAATAAAAACATAATAATTACTTAGGGCAGTTTTCTTAGGATTACAATATTAGTAAAGGACTTCCAATATTGACAGATTTTGTATCAACATCACTGCTATTTCGTACATACATCAATCGTATGGTTAGTTTTTTCCACATCTCAGTGGCAGTGATGTGAGTGAAGCTCGCGGAATACTTGTGTTCGATTCATACATAAGTTCAAAAGAAAACGAAATAGCAGTCACGAAAATCTGATCCCGATACCGAATGGAAGTAAAAAGATCTGTTTTGAAATGATTGTAATTTGTCAATAGTCAACCAAATATTGACCTTTTTGCGTCGCGTATGAATAAAAAATGCGAAAAATATTTCTCATGGAATAGAGAATAGATTTACATTAAATAGGAAAGAACTTTCTTTTTATGTTTATCCTCCCTTTTGTTTTGTTACATTTAAAGTTTTAAGAAAAAATATAACAGATCAAGCCGAGGGTCATGGAACTATTTTGGGCCCGCGTAACCCTGGTTTCCCCTATTTTTGGAATTATTTCAATTTAGACTAATAATGTGTTATTATCTGTTTCCAACAGTAACCCAAATATCACGTTGATATTATATTAACTTCCCTGTCAGAAAGTTCGATAAAACAATAGGACGTGCGTTGGGTGACCTTCTTATAGAAGTACAACTTTCTTACTGAATTAAGTATTTTAGTTACGTAGTAACTATTTAGTAATCTTGTGATTTCAGTCCGGATTACAATACGAATCATTACAACAGTCATCGCTCCGCTATGTCATTGATCTTACGATCGAGAGTAGGGTCTGATGACCCTGAATAGGAGTTTCTATAGACTTCGCCCTCCAGCTCCCAAGTATAACGTCTAACGTATAACGTCACTGGGATCCATCATTAGTTTAGATTCCTTATCGAATTGGTATCCTAATAACAATTTCAGTTTAGAGTACTTATTAAAAAGATTGTCACTCTACTCATGCTGGTAATTGCTCAAAGAGTACAGACGACAAGTAAAGTAATATAAATTTAGAAAATATTATAGTTGTTAATATCATAATCATTATATATCTATCAAAATAATAATCAGAATATATCTATCAAAATACATGAATTAATTAAAACATCCCGACTGTGTTCGAATCAACCTTGGTGTATATTCCATTTTACAAAGACCGATCGAAAAAATGTCCGGTGGAAGCGTTATTAGCATAAAAAATATGTTGAAATGACGAAGCCTTAAAGAAACTAAAAAAAAAAAAAAAACAAAAAAAGAAAAACCGTATTAGGAGACCACATAAATCGGTATTTTTTACAGATACAATCAGTCGTTGTATAAAAGACACGCTATCTAGATACTAGTTAGCTGTATTTTCAACTCACACATACATACTTAAGTATGTATTTTTTTTTTTTAGATTACCTATTGTGTAAAAAAGTTATTTACATATGTTGTACTAATACAATGAATCAAATTACCCATTTAAGATAATTCTTATAAATAAATAATGATCTGACTCCACCAGACATGCAGTCGCTCATACAACTGGTGTCAATATAAATACAACCAGAAATACTGCTGGAAAATGTGGCAAAATTCTACTGTCTTCGCAAAATTTTATCGAAGAGATGTTCAGTGTAATCAATCAGATCGCTTTCAGTTAGCTTTCACAATCTTAAACGCAGAAACTGATTTCAATTATAAAATCATTGTGTTTTTTAATTTCAACTATACCTATAAATAGTTTAATTTACTATGGTTGATGAAACCATAATTTCTTATAAAGTCTCAAATTAGTTTAATTTTGTTAAATGGCAAAAACATTGTTGTTACATCACAACAATTACAAATTATATAAGTACCTATACGAATAATTACATAAGTACATTTATTTTTTGATGATTACAAATATCAAAAACATAACCCTCTTTTCGGGTCAGTCGGGTCAAAAATAAAATATTATTAGTGTTTTAATATTTCACTATCTTTCAAAATCTACAAATTTATGTATCTAATCTCGAGGACGAAGCAATGAAGTATAATTAGTGATTAAACGAACTTACCTGAAGTGAAGTTCTATCAGAATTATACGAGTTGCTTCGTCCGAAGAGATTAGCTCCCTCCCAGCCCTATAACCCCCATATAAAGTGAAATATTAAGATTGCAGGCTTTCAACTAAATGAGTGTCGGTCAGTCCGGGCGGCAGGAGGCAGATATCAAAATACCCACAAAAAAAAAAAATATAGAAGCAGTTTCACTCTGCTTTCAACTTAGTGGTAGATTGGCGATTCCTAGACGTGGTACTACAAATTTATGTATCTAATCTCTTCGGACGAAGCAACTCGTATAATTCTGATAGAACTTCACTTCAGGTAAGTTCGTTTAATCACTAATTATACCTAAACTCTCTGTTCAGGATAGTGTACGTAAGTGAGTTACGATCGAATTCCCAGATTGATAGATATAATGGCCTATGTAATGCAAAACTAAGAAATATTCCATTTCCGGATTTGTTTGTATCGTGTGCGGATAAAATATGTAGTGACCCCACACATAGACTGGAACTAGAGAGCATTTATGAACATATTCTAAGTGTACTGTCTGAGGCGCAATCGATGCTAGTGATGAGAATGATACTGGACATTCGCAAAAGAATGGTCGCGTAATATGTTGGAATAAACACGTCCGCGGAGCGCACGGGGAGGCCCGACTTAAGTATCAGAATTGACTGTTTCACAATAAACCCCAGACTAAAAAAATTTGGATGGAGATGAGAGAAAGCCAAAAGACGTTTCGAAGTAAGCTAAAATGGTGTCATAAACATTAAGATTAAATTAAAATGGACATCATCGCTTCTCATAGGTCGTCAAAAAATGTTAGCCAGTTTTGGAAATGAACCAATAAACTGAATGTTAGGCCGGGCTTGCCTGTGAGCTTCGCGGGTTGTAGCACACCGGGTGTTATTGCCAATATATTTAAAGAGCAGTTTAGAGCATCTTCTCCACTAGGCTCACAAGCTGAGATAGTCGATGCTGAGGAGGTCATTGATGGTGGGTTCCTCCGATTTTCTGCTAAAGAAGTGAATGAGGTAATACGTAGAATGATGAGGGGTAAATCTCCGGGACATGACAGCCTTAGTGTCAAGCATCTTAAATATGCTGGAATCCATCATCCTAGAACAATGGTTCCCAACCTGTGGTCCGCGGACCACCAGTGGTCCGTGGGAGCCAAAATGTGGTCCGCGAACGATTTCAAGGGCCCTAAATATACAAGGAACATAAATGAGTTGATTGTTGCACTCAGCAGCAAACCTGTTGGTTGTAGTATTGATGGCCTAGTAGTCAATAACTTTAGTACGCTGACGACATGGTGCTGCTGAGTCTAGGGCATCGGAACCGGAAATTCCCGGTTTTTTTGAAACAGGGAAGTCCCGGTTCCCCTGAGGGTCGCAACAAGAACAGGTTCTAAAATATAAAGAACCGGTTCTTTCGGTTTTTCGGTTCTTTCGAATAATTTCAAAAAGTCGTTTAGGTTGGATCAGCAAATTTCGTAGCACGATCAAAACACACTATAGGTGGTTAGTGTCATAGCATGAAGCTTCTTGTGGCGATTAAATAATATTAATATAGTATAATATATTAATATTATTTAATCATATATTATAATAATATTAATATAATAATATTAATACGGCAGCTTGTGACGTGCATGTTCGTGTGTAGCGACACTAAACTCCAGCCATTTAACTATTTTTAATTGATTGTGTGTATAATTATTAACTATTATTAATTGATTATGTGAATTATAGCGTTGTGCAATCTTTCAAATTCCTATTATGTTCCTAAAATCTTATAATACCGAGAAGTAATTAATTGTTCATCATCTACATGTCCTGTTCCCAACTATTTGTGATCTACGCAATATGTTCGCTTCTTCCATTCTGCATCTGTATCCGTCATAACAGCATTCATTCCTTTCTTCTTATTTACATCATCTTTCTTACGATCTATCCATCTCTTTTTCGGTCTTTTTCTTCCCGCACCCACTTCCATATTCATAACTCTTTTACTCACGTGGCTTTCATTCATCCTCATAACATGTCCATGCCGCTACTTTAAAGCTTCCTCTTATGTACTCATTATTTATCATATCCATTCTTGTTACTCAATACATCTATCTCAACATTATCATCTCAGCTGCACGTCTTTCATCCATCTTCTTTACCTAATGCCTAACATTCTGAACCATGTACTTATCACTTGTTGCCATTTCATCCAACCTGAGATGATACCCTGCTTTATATCACGGTTATTATTACCATCGTTCTGCATTTATTAACCGATGTACCAGAAGTCTTAGAAGACTGGTACTGAAACTCCATCAAGTGAAAGAAGCGCAAAAGTAGAGACCGCCAAAATCGCAGAACATGTGTTCAGTTTTAGTTCAGATAATTTTTAATCTCTCTCCAGTGCCCTGAGAGTTCAATATAATAATGACTTCAGTATTCTGTTGAGACTACCAAGATATTGTAGTCAGGGCCGTCTCTTGGGCACACAAGAATTTGGGGCCCCATCAAAAAGTAAATAACTGTATAACAAAAAAAAAACTGCTATGATTTTATATTTTTACAAGGGTGAAAATTATTATCGGCACGGGCCCGCCCGTGTGCCCTTATGGTAAAGAATAATATACACACGCTTACATATATTATTTTAATTAATTAGTCGAAGGGCTATTTCATCTGGAACTACCGGTTATCGGCTGATGATCTGACAGGAACTAGGGGGCCCCTATCGATCGCGGGGCCCTAGGCAGTTGCCCAGAGTGCCAAGTGGAAAAGAAGGGTCTGATTGTAGTGCCTCAAACATGTTCACCCAGGCTAGAACCGATGACTTTTACGCGATCATCAGTAAAAAGAACGCTTCCATATTAACTAGGATGCGGTCCAGTCCCAATAGCAACCTGAAGACTTTTTCGAGTAATTTTGACACGCCTTAGTTAAAACATGCCATTGACATGATAGTGCGTCCAAATTGTAAATAGGAAGAAATTTTAATTTGTAATTTTATTTTATTTGTTAGGTACTAACATAGTTTTTAAGAAAATATTCAAATTGTAATACTAACAAGTGGGCCTCGTCACAGATTTTAGTTGTATGTCTCGTTGTCTCAATAAACAAGATTATTATTATTATTATAAGGCTTTATTTTTTTTGCAGCGCCTCGGGTATGTTTGCAGAAGCGCGAACTGACTGCTTCTATGCGACTATGCGCAAGCGGTGCACGTCTCTGGTCCGCCGGGTGCGGCCCGCTCCAACACCGTCCTGACCATGATAGCGGACAGATTGGACTGTCCATACATGCGTCGTTGCTGTGACATACACGCAAATATAATAAAATTATTATTACTTACTAACATGTAGATAATAAGGTGTGAATAAATGAATTTTATTATTTTTATTTTACCATGTTTATGGAAGGTCAAAGATATGATTTTTTATTTTTGTATTTGTAAAATAGTACAATCTCCGAGAAGATTCTTATGTTTTTCTAGCCATTGCTACATCCAAACTCTTTCACGTCTACTTTCTTCTATCCTATCTACCTATCATATCAAACCATCGAATCGAATATTATAGCTAGAGTTTATTTTGAATGAGACATTGCAGACACAGCTGATGCCCTTGTCTGTGTGATCGTAACTGTTGCCCGAGAGCGAAGTCACAGATATCCGAGACGTGCCTGGCGGGCACATCCGCCCGTGTTTGAAGAATACACAGCATGTAAGTACTTCTACCATGAGTTTTCTACACTAACGTAATCTACGGTCGCTAGCGACTACGGTGAAACATTTTGTATGAAATGCTTTCAATCAACTAGAGGCGGTGCTCGTTATACAAAATATTCACCAATTCAATATTGTATGACGAGCACCGCCTCTAGTGGATAAATTTGAAAGCATTTCATACAAAATATATCACCGTAGTCGCTAGCGAGATGTTTGATAAAATTTTAATTAAAATTAAAAATTAGATACAATTCATTTTATTCAGATAAACATTGATCTAAAAGTTATTGACTTAAAATAGAGCCAATTTAAATAAAATAAATAAAAATTCTTAACACAAAATGAAAGCGTGGACACTAGTGATATTACACGTGTTTTCGCTATGGCAGCCACGACGAATGTGCACGCGCAAACCAAGCGCAAACTAGTTACTAGTTTCCATAGTTGAGTAGATGTCGTGTCTAAACAAGACGTCTTGTGCAGGCGCGACGTCGAACATGCAGCCGACAAAATTACTAGGATGCTCGTGGCATAAGAAAATAATCTTGTAATGTGTATGGTCTCATGTAAACCAGTGCGACTGAATGTTTTATAAGACACAAGACATTTTCTTATAATGTGCGAAGGGGGTATGGGTATCAAATAAAAGCTTGTAAATAGCCATTTCCATGTATGTATGTTTTCCGTGCTTCGGAAGGCACGTAAAGCTGTTGGTCCCGGTTACCACTTAATTGTGATAGTCGTTAAGCTAGTTGGATGTTTCCTAGGCGGCTTGAAAAAATCCAACAGTAGGTTGACCATTAGCCTACCTCCACCGATCCGCAGCGGGCACGCGTGGCTCCACCACGCGTGCCAATACATAACTACATAGTAAAACCTACTTAGTTTTTTTCAGATAAAAATGGATTCCGTTGTCCGAATAAATATATTTGTATCGTTATTATAAAGCCCGATGCACGTGCATGCAACAGAACTGAGCAGAGCGCACTTATCGCAATTGACAAAGTTGACGAGAGATAAACTCTCATAGATGATCACGCAGTTGATAAGTGGTCGCTGAGTTGTCTGAGCGCAGCGGTGGGTCAGTGTGTGTCGGTGTAATGATTATCGCCGGCGTGCCGAGGTGCGAGCGGCGGCGCGCGACGGCGTGCTGCGTGTCGCCAGTGACCAGCTTGACCCCACTCGCTGATCACTTATTTATTGTCCAATACCTATACCAATACAAGTCTTAAATGAATACCGTGTTGACTGTTGTATGAGAGATGTTGTATGATTCAGTCTACTTTGTAGTTTTGCCGCTGCGCTGGGGCACGTTAGAATGTTATAAATATTATGTAGGTAGTGAGTCGAAGCGCTCGTGGTGTAGCATGATTAGCCGTTCTTAATCGATCGGCAAAGTTAAGCTACCACCGTCGTGGTCGGTACCTGGATGGGTGACCGCCTAGTGGTATTTCAAATCGAGCGTTTCCGTCCTTCGGAAGGCACGTAAAGCCGTTTTAAGCTAGTTGGATGCCTCCTAGGCGGCTTGAAAAATTCCAACAGTAGCTTGACCACTAGCCTACCTCCACCGATCCACAGTGGGCACTCGTGGTGGAGTATCTGCCCATTCTCTTTCTCCCTCATTTGTGAAAGGAGGCCTGTGCTCAGCAGTGGGACATTATAGGCTGATGATGATGATGATGAATGAGTCTAATCTTGTTTCAAAAGAGTAGGTCATTGCTACAGGTCATTGCTGAGTTTATTGCCGGTTCTTCTCAGCAAATGAACCGGTACTAGAACCTTCCGAACCGATATTAAAGTCAGACTGTTCATAACTGCCTGCGATGGTCTATTTGAATAAATGATTAAAAATTTTGGAATGAATTTGTATGTAAAACTTTACGCAACTCGGGAATAACAATAATTTACCTTGTGTTAGAAGATCTACGCGTAGCAGCTGCGTAGCGGGTACCTACACATAGCAGAGATTTGCGTCAATCTGGATTATCGCTAACCTGGGGTAAATCAAATATACCTAGATATAATTTTATTGAGGAATTATTGTTTATATTTTTATATTGACCAACTTAATCTATATATATAAAATTCAAAGTCCTGACTGACTGACTGACTGATTGACTGATATATCAACGCACAGCCTAAACCGCTGGTCCTAGAGACATGAAATTTGGAGAGTATATTCTTTGTGAAGAGTAGGTATCCACTAAGAAAGGATTTTCCGAAATTCCACCCCTAAGGGGGTAAAATAGGGGATGAAAGTTTGTATCCGTCAGTTTCGATGTTAGGATCTTCAAATTTTGTGTTAAGGCTGAAGATTAAAAATTAATTGACACGTGTCTCAACGTTTTTAATAATTCCACCCTCGAAGGGATGAAAAGCAGGATGAAGTTGTGTATGGGAACTCAGATTGATATATCAATGCAGTATGCACAGCTTAAACCGTTGGTCTTAGAGACATGAAATTTGGAGGGTGTGTTCTTTGTGAAGTGTACGTATCAAATATGTTAGGGTTTTTCGAAATTCCACCCCTAAGAGGGAGAAACGGGGGTTGAATTTTCTGAGAAACATATTATTGCACACGTGAGTTTTTGGTTTTTTCATACGTTTTTATGATTGCATAGGTATTATACTTTATTTTGTAAATAAAAAAAAAGTTTGAAAAAAAAAAAGCCAATATATTATAGTAATCATCAGAATATAAAATTCAAAGTCCTGACTGACTGACTGATACATCAACGCACAGCCTAAACCGCTGGTCCTAGAGATATGTAATTTAGAGGTGTATTCTTTGTAAAGGGTAGGAATCCACTAAGAAAGAGTTTTTTGAAATTCCACCCTTAAAATAGGCGATAAAAGTTTGTATTAAAGTCCGTCAGTTTTGAAGTTAGGATTATCAAATTTTGTGTTTAGGCTGAAGATTGCGGTCAAACACAGGCCTATAAACAGTAAAAAAAAGATTGAAAATTATTTTTTAAGTGTCACAGCGCTTTTGATAATTCACCCTCGAAGGGATGAAATGCAGGGTTAAGTTGTGTATGAGAACTAACTGACTGATATATCAACGCACAGCCTAAAGTCCGTCAGTTTCGAAATTAGGATCTTCAAATTTTGTGTTAAGACTGACGATTGAAAATAATTTATTCGTTATTTTTATATATATATACCACAAAGTCTGTGAACAAGCATACGGCCCGCCTGATGGTAAGCGGTTACCGTAGCCATATGGACGCTTGCAATACACGAGGCATCACTCACGCGTTACCGACCCTTCCCCGTCCCCAATGAGCTCTGGCGACCTTACTCACGCGCAGAAACACAACAAAGTTATTTGTTATTTGGCTGCGGTATTCTGTAAGTTGGAGGTACTTCCCATCGAGCTGCTCTTTGAGTGAATAAACGCTGCGCTCTATGCGCCATGCTTTTACGTGTCTCAGCGTTTTAGATAATTCTACCCTCGAAGAGATGAAAAGCGGGACGAAGTTAGGTATGGGAACTCACTGAAAAAACAAAATGGAAAAAAATTGCCAATATACACATATAACCACAAAAAAAAAAATTAAAATGTAACTTGCCGAGTTTCTTGCCTGTTCTTCTCAATTGAAGGCCGACTTACGAACCGGTAGTAACATGAGTAGCTTTGGCCTTCATAAGTGCGCCCTACTAGGGCCTAAATTGAATAAATGGCTTTGACTTTGATTCTCGGTGTCGATTAATTCGAAAATTGGTACACATACTCTTCAGTTAAAATTATGAGACACGTTTTTTTTTATTATCAAACAAAAAATATCATACATAAGGATTAGTTTATTATCATTCACAAAAAAACAACAAAGGTTTATAATAAAACATTCGTTTATCAGTTTTTCCAAAATCATCCCCAAAATTCAAAGTCCTGACTAACTCATTAACTGGCTGATATATCAACGCACAGACTTAACTGCTGGTCCTAGAGACATTAAATTTAGAGCGTGTGTTCTTTGTGAAGTGTAAGTATCCACTAAGAAGGGGGGTTTTTTCGGAATTTTGAAACGGGGGTTGAAATTTCTGTGAAACTTTGTATCCTCTCGATCGATTGACTCGAAAATTGGTACACATACTCTTCATTTATGTTATGTGTATCACAGTTTTTCCAAAATCATCTCCCAACAGAGTCAAATAGGGCTTAAAAAGCCAAGTACGAGTCGGACTCGCACACGGAGGGTTCCGTGCAATAATAATAATAATGTAACCCTACTCAAATTGAATTTCGTGATTCTAGGTCAACAGGATCTACCATATAAGTTTTCGACCCAAAACCTAACCCGTTGACCTGGAATTGTTAATTATGGTTAAAAACAAGGTTTTACAGCACAAGTAAATGTATGTTCACTCAATTCGAACGTATTTTTTTTATTTTTTTATTTTTGTTACCTCATAACTCCGTCATTTATTAACCGATTTGGAAAATTCTTTTTTTATTTGAAAGGGTACACTTCCCGTTTGGTCCCATTGTCATCAGATCAGTATTTGATTACTTCTTAGTGTACTTTGAAGTCGGTTTAAGTTTTTTGTAAAACAGTCCAATTATTTTTGTAAACAACAAAGTAATAAATTTCTGCAATTCTAATATCTAAACAAAATGGCGGGATACGACGTGAATTCGATTAACCTCTAAGTTTTTTTTTCCTGTAGGCCACGCGGGCGAAGCCGCGGGCAGAAGCTAGTCTATATATATAAAATTCAAAGTCCTGACTGACTGACTGACTGATTGACTGATATATCAACGCACAGCCTAAACCGCTGGTCCTAGAGACATGAAATTTGGAGAGTATATTCTTTGTGAAGAGTAGGTATCCACTAAGAAAGGATTTTCCGAAATTCCACCCCTAAGGGGGTAAATTAGGGGATGAAAGTTTGTATGAAAGTCCGTCAGTTTCGATGTTAGGATCTTCAAATTTTGTGTTAAGGCTGAAGATTAAAAATTAATTGACACGTGTCTCAACGTTTTTAATAATTCCACCCTCGAAGGGATGAAAAGCAGGATGAAGTTGTGTATGGGAACTCAGATTGATATATCAATGCAGTATGCACAGCTTAAACCGTTGGTCTTAGAGACATGAAATTTGGAGGGTGTGTTCTTTGTGAAGTGTACGTATCAAATATGTTAGGGTTTTTCGAAATTCCACCCCTAAGAGGGAGAAACGGGGGTTGAATTTTCTGAGAAACATATTATTGCACACGTGAGTTTTTGGTTTTTTCATACGTTTTTATGATTGCATAGGTATTATACTTTATTTTGTAAATAAAAAAAAAGTTTGAAAAAAAAAAAGCCAATATATTATAGTAATCATCAGAATATAAAATTCAAAGTCCTGACTGACTGACTGATACATCAACGCACAGCCTAAACCGCTGGTCCTAGAGATATGTAATTTAGAGGTGTATTCTTTGTAAAGGGTAGGAATCCACTAAGAAAGAGTTTTTTGAAATTCCACCCTTAAAATAGGCGATAAAAGTTTGTATTAAAGTCCGTCAGTTTTGAAGTTAGGATTATCAAATTTTGTGTTTAGGCTGAAGATTGCGGTCAAACACAGGCCTATAAACAGTAAAAAAAAGATTGAAAATTATTTTTTAAGTGTCACAGCGCTTTTGATAATTCACCCTCGAAGGGATGAAATGCAGGGTTAAGTTGTGTATGAGAACTAACTGACTGATATATCAACGCACAGCCTAAAGTCCGTCAGTTTCGAAATTAGGATCTTCAAATTTTGTGTTAAGACTGACGATTGAAAATAATTTATTCGTTATTTTTATATATATATACCACAAAGTCTGTGAACAAGCATACGGCCCGCCTGATGGTAAGCGGTTACCGTAGCCATATGGACGCTTGCAATACACGAGGCATCACTCACGCGTTACCGACCCTTCCCCGTCCCCAATGAGCTCTGGCGACCTTACTCACGCGCAGAAACACAACAAAGTTATTTGTTATTTGGCTGCGGTATTCTGTAAGTTGGAGGTACTTCCCATCGAGCTGCTCTTTGAGTGAATAAACGCTGCGCTCTATGCGCCATGCTTTTACGTGTCTCAGCGTTTTAGATAATTCTACCCTCGAAGAGATGAAAAGCGGGACGAAGTTAGGTATGGGAACTCACTGAAAAAACAAAATGGAAAAAAATTGCCAATATACACATATAACCACAAAAAAAAAATTAAAATGTAACTTGTCGAGTTTCTTGCCTGTTCTTCTCAATTGAAGGCCGACTTACGAACCGGTAGTAACATGAGTAGCTTTGGCCTTCATAAGTGCGCCCTACTAGGGCCTAAATTGAATAAATGGCTTTGACTTTGATTCTCGGTGTCGATTAATTCGAAAATTGGTACACATACTCTTCAGTTAAAATTATGAGACACGTTTTTTTTTATTATCAAACAAAAAATATCATACATAAGGATTAGTTTATTATCATTCACAAAAAAACAACAAAGGTTTATAATAAAACATTCGTTTATCAGTTTTTCCAAAATCATCCCCAAAATTCAAAGTCCTGACTAACTCATTAACTGGCTGATATATCAACGCACAGACTTAACTGCTGGTCCTAGAGACATTAAATTTAGAGCGTGTGTTCTTTGTGAAGTGTAAGTATCCACTAAGAAGGGGGGTTTTTTCGGAATTTTGAAACGGGGGTTGAAATTTCTGTGAAACTTTGTATCCTCTCGATCGATTGACTCGAAAATTGGTACACATACTCTTCATTTATGTTATGTGTATCACAGTTTTTCCAAAATCATCTCCCAACAGAGTCAAATAGGGCTTAAAAAGCCAAGTACGAGTCGGACTCGCACACGGAGGGTTCCGTGCAATAATAATAATAATGTAACCCTACTCAAATTGAATTTCGTGATTCTAGGTCAACAGGATCTACCATATAAGTTTTCGACCCAAAACCTAACCCGTTGACCTGGAATTGTTAATTATGGTTAAAAACAAGGTTTTACAGCACAAGTAAATGTATGTTCACTCAATTCGAACGTATTTTTTTTATTTTTTTATTTTTGTTACCTCATAACTCCGTCATTTATTAACCGATTTGGAAAATTCTTTTTTTATTTGAAAGGGTACACTTCCCGTTTGGTCCCATTGTCATCAGATCAGTATTTGATTACTTCTTAGTGTACTTTGAAGTCGGTTTAAGTTATTTGTAAAACAGTCCAATTATTTTTGTAAACAACAAAGTAATAAATTTCTGCAATTCTAATATCTAAACAAAATGGCGGGATACGACGTGAATTCGATTAACCTCTAAGTTTTTTTTTCCTGTAGGCCACGCGGGCGAAGCCGCGGGCAGAAGCTAGTAATATATAAAATGATAAACTGATTGTTGATATATCAACGCACAGCCCAAGCCGCTGGCCCTAGAGATTTGAAATTTTGCACAAAGATACCTTATACAGTGGAGGCATCCACTAAGGAAGGATTTTTGGAAATTCCACCCCTAAGTGGGTAAAATAGGGGATGACAGTTTGTATGCAAGTCCGTCAGTTTTGAAGTTAGGATCTTCAAATTTTGTGTTTAGGCTGACGATTGAAAATTAATGTATAGTTATCTCAGCGTTTGTAATAATTCCACCACCGAAGAGAGGAAAAGAAGGATGAAGTTGTATATGCAAGTCCTTCAATTTCAAAGTAAACTTCACTAAATGTATTATTATACGGTGTAGGCATCCACTAAGGAAGGATTTTTGGAAATTCCACCCCTAACAGGGTAAAATAAGGGATGAAAGTTTGTATGCAAGTATGTCATTTTTGAAGCTAGGATCTTCAAATTTTGTGTTTAGGCTGACGATTGAAAATGAATGTATAGTTATCTCAGCGTTTGTAATAATTCCACCACCGAAGGGAGAAAAAGGGGGATGAAGTTGTGTATGCAAGTCCTTCAATTTCAAAGTAAACTTCACTAAATATATTACTATACAGTGTAGGCATCCACTAAGGAAGGATTTTGGAAATTCCACCCCTAACAGTGTAAAATAAAGGATGAAAGTTTGTATGCAATATATTAACGCATAGCCCAAACCGCTGGATCTAGAGATTTGAAATTTTGCACAAAGATACCTTATATAGTGGAGGCATCCACTAAGGAAGGATTTTTGGAAATTCCACCCCTAAGAGGGTAAAATAGGGGATGACAGTTTGTATGCAAGTCCGTCAGGTTTGAAGTTAGGATCTTAAAATTTTGTGTTTAGGCTGACAATTCAAAATAAATGTATAGTTATCTCAGCGCTTGTGATAATTCCACCACCGAAGGGAGGAAAAGGGGGATGAATTTGTGCATGCAAGTCCTTCAAATCTACAGTAAACATCACTAAATTTATTATTATACAGTGTAGGCATCCACTAAGGAAGGATTTTTGGAAATTCCACCCCTAAGAGGGTAAAATAGGGGACGACAGTTTGTATGCAAGTCCGTCAGTTTTGAAGTTAGGATCTTAAAATTTTGTGTTTAGGCTTACGATTGAAAATTAATGTACTTATAGTTGTTTCAGCGTTTGTGATAATTCCTAGTAGAATAGAATAGACCTATAAGCAGTCTTGTCCAAAAAGTTATCTGATTATTGGTTACAATAAACTTCAGGAACTATTAAGTCTAGACTTATGAAATTCGGCATTTTGCTTAAGTGCTATAATTAATATATTTATTACACAAATTAAAGGTCATTTTCGTTTACGTTAAGTTTCTTTACTAAGAAATTTTTCGTGTAAGTAACATGTTACCATGTAACCTTGTTACATTAACCATGTTACCATTCTAGAGGCACAGCATTGCTATTATAAATATAATATAGTCCTTAATTTTACACGTTTGCAATTTTTTTCCCCATAAGGCAATATTTTTTCTTCCATATACCTTAACAACATTGACAATGACAGCACAGACGCGCTTGCGGTGAATTTTTATGTGTACGGTACCCGCCAAAAATAGGTTTTATATGGAAACCTACTAACGGTAAGTCCCTCCAAATTTAAGAACATTGTCAGCGTATAGAAAGAATTAATGTCATATTATTGCAGTTTTGGTTGGAATAAAATCTTGATAATATTCTGCTTTCAATAACTTAATATAGGGTAGAGGCACCAATTAATGAACGTTTAAGCGTTTTTTCCATCTTTAAATAGCTCTAGCTCGGTCATTTCATGACATAGGCGCTGGTTGTTTTTTTTCAATAATACCTTAAATCCTTATTAATTGAAGGATTAAAATAATTATATCCTATATCTTCATATATTTTTTTAAAAATTGTAAATGTTTTTTTTTTTCCAGGAAGGGTGCGATTTATTTATAATTAATTTAGTTTTACCCCTATAGTTGAACACTGAGCCCCAATTATGAACGATTTGTACCCAAAAGTTGAACTAACATTTGAATAGGAGTAGGTTCCATAGTAGTTCGTTCATTTAATGGAATAATGAACCATAAAATGAACGAATAATATTCTAAGTGAAAATCATTCGTTCAGCTTGAGGCAAATATACCCAAAGGTTGAACGAATAAAATGTGAACCGTTCAAATTTCGACCACCGATCTTAATGGTGATTCTATAGGAAAGTTAGATTAGTTTTATGGTTCATTAATCCATTAAATGAACGAACTAATATGGAACCTACTCCTATTCAAATGTTCAACTTTTGGGTACAAAACGTTCATAATTAGAGCTCAGTGCTCAACTATATGGGTAAAACCTAAATTTTCTTACATTTACAATTTAAAAAAAAAATATGAAGATGTAGGATATACCTAATTACTTTAATCCTTCAATTAATAAGGATTTAAGGTATTATTGAAAAAACAACAAGCGCCTATGTCATGAAATGACTGATTTATAGCTATTTAAAGATACAACAAAACGCTTAAATGTTCATTTATTGGTGCCTCTACCCTACCTAAATGGGCAATATCTAAGCAAGCTAACTTCATCATCGACCTTATTATCATTTTCCATTAGTTACGATCGGTGGCAAGACTGGCAAGCCAATTTTTCATTAAGGTGTCAAGCATACGGCCCGCCTGGTGGTAAGCGGTTACCGTAGCCTATGGACCCTTGGACACGCATTGCCGACCCTAAATATCCTAATATGAGACACCTCATTTAAAGAACCCCAACATATCTCATATTATATTACAAACACACTGAAATTTCACAAAATGGCTGCCTTCCTTTTTTTGACAAGGATTACTTACAGTAATATCGCACTCATTTCGTGAAATTGGTCGTATAATTGATATTATGACCAAAACCTTTATATAACATTTAGCACGAAAATAATGTTGTTATATACCTGGTAAAGATTTAATGGCAAAAAATTCGTTTACTGTTTCCGCAAAAATCCCCATGCCCTCGTTTTAATAGCGCCCCTAGCCGGCGCGCACACTCGTTCACTCTGGGTGGGACTCATTGCTATGAAGCTTCAGGCGACAGTAGAGCCAAGTGGTTGCCGTAAATATAGGTATTTCCACCTTTTTTCTTAAGAATTAGAAAGTATGTAGATAACCCTTGGCTTAGATAAAATGTTTATACAAATATTTAATAATCCTTTTATCTAAGGTATCTGAAATAGTACAGTAGGTTCGTGGTTATCATAAAAGCCATAGCCAAATTTATTATTTGTAAATAAAACACAACTGATATAGTCAATTCAATTTATATGATCGATTAGGATAATGTACACTTTAAATATTTCTTTTAATGTGAATTTGTATGTGACATCTGTGGATAATTAATGTATTATTATTATTTTTTTTGAATTTTTTATGTCTGGAATTATGATTATTATTATTTTGTATTTTCATAGTGTAATATTTGCACGCCATCGCGGCAAAACATGAAGGTCCTTATATAATATTAATAATTTAACATCTGTTTACTAACCATGTTTCTGGCAAATAAATGATCTTTATCTTTACGTGCGGTGGTTGCGCCACTGTATGGTCGAATATACGTAGTTAAATTACCAAGTGAATTTCATTTATTTCATCATCAAAATCTAACCTTCTGATATCATAGACGTTGGGGATAACATCACTTAAACCCCACAATCTTTAAATATTTATTTTAAACTCTTTTGACCCACATACACAAAATGCTATCCATGATATAGTAAATTATAATGAAAATCAGAACTATGTATTAAACTTGAGCAAAGTTTAGCTTAATCAGTCTTAAATAGATACAGATCTAAGTATTGTAATTATTTCTTATATAATTTAATACAACAAACACGTCTTATAAAAATTAGATTCTTAAGCTAATAATCAACAAGCAACTTGTATTATTTGCTGTTACTAATATTGTATGAAAATGTTATGTTACGTTAACCGTGAAGTGGAGTAACCTGGGTGTCCTGAAATACAGGCTCTGCGTAGCTTAGGCACCAGTCTCCCGCAATTTAAGTATTTATCATTATTACTATTTCTTTAATTGTTTTTACTGTAAACTTAGTGTGGGAGAAATGAATATCATTATTATTAATCCCGTTACTATAAGTAGTTTTCAAAAGTAGTTTACAAACAATACATTATTTTCTTATGGTCTTTGTTGGAAAGAGACATAGTGAGACTAAAATAAATTACAGTTTAAAAAAACTAAAAAAACACGCTTTAAAAAGCCCTGCACTAAAAAGTGTTAAATAATTATAAAATTGAACCTAAGTATATTCTCTGTCTATCCCGTAAGGGCCTAAATGTAAGCAATTTTTTTGTAATTAAGTTCAATATATGAGTGAAAAGCGTGTGGCGCTTTTCATTTTGTAACTTACGATATTTCTTCATGATAATGATAATGCTTAGAAATTCTATTGGGTTTCAAGGAAAAGCGCCCCACGCTTTTCATTCAAATATTGAACTAAATTACAAAAAACATTGCGTTCATTTAACTCCATCATCAGACCCTGATAACCAATTCCAACAAGCCCAAACACGGCTAGGAAACGTTGCTCCGTTATGGAGTTCCAGTGCCTACCTTCCGGATCCATCATCAGATCAGCTCGGTGGTACCAAATTATTGTATTGTCATCGGTACTTGATAAGTGTGCAAAATTTCAGTTTAATCTGACGTCTGGAAATCGATGAAAATTACGTTCGAAGATTCCTTTACATACATACATACAGGTGAAGCTAATAAAAGCGTGTTAATTAGATTAGTTGTAATTGGTTTTAAGCAACAGAATCAGCATTAAATATCTACAATAATCTACATAAATCCAACTTTTTAATTAAGTTTCACATAAATTCGTCTTTTCATCTTCAATCGGGTATAAAAAAAATGAACAGAAGTGCCCTATTTTGTTGTGCTGTAGCGTACCACCGTTGATTCCGGCAATGTACACACGGCAACACATCAAGCTATACATTTCCAGTATAAGCTGATCTCGCATTGTATAGGATTTCGGTACAATGAGAGGTCAGCTTATATTGGAAATGTATAGCTTGATCTGTAGCCGTGTGTACCTATTGTCACCGTATTTTTGTGAAAACCGTTAGATTATAATCTACCTAGCGAGATTATAAACTCCCCGATATATTGTGAACTGTACCATACTACTGCTTACAATATAACGTATTCATTTTCGGTAGTTTATAATCTAACGTTGTCAAACCGTCATATTGTAAATTGGCATCATACTTTAACTCAAAACGAAATAACTCAAATCTGGAAAAAAAATTAGATGCGTCTTTTTTTTCGGGGTCAGTGTGGTGGTAGGAGAGAGCATGGTATAATGTTTTCTTGGATCATGGGAGAGAGTAGTACCTACTAGTTCTTCAGTTAATGTCACGTTTTTTGTTTTCGTAATTCGTAAAAAAATTCTACATGTCGTGAGTTTCTTTAACAATAGCAGCCAGACCTTTTTAGTCTTCAGTGATCAATTGGATATTTCTTTCAATCATGGAATGAACCTCCAACCCAACCTCCATATGGGTGGTTTCTCCCCTTAACATGAGTTTAATAAATAATTTTAGGGTACTTCTTCCACTGTTATGCCAAACTATAAAAATTCGCACACGAAGGGTGCATTCTATACAGACGTTTCTTGTATCGGGGGCACCCTTTTATTTTAATTTTTTATTTGTTGTTATAGTGGCAATAGAAATACACATTTTGTGAATATTCCAACCATCTACCTAATACGGTTGGTTAATGAGATACAGTCCACTGACAGATAAGACGGACGGACGGACAGCGGAGGCTTAGTAATAGGGTCCCACCCGTTGGCACCGTTTGGGTACGGAACCCTAAAAAACAAAATAATGTTTCTATTCCACTCGCACCAGTAGACATTCGACTGTGTCTTGCAAATCTGCTAACCGAACATAATGCGAACAGTGCGCGCTAAGTTAATGATATTGCGGCCCTCCTGCCCTGTAGCTGGGGCTTAGAATCACAGCTACGGTGTTCCCCTGCCTGTCGTAAAAGGTGATTAAACGGGGATCATCGGGGTCGTGGGCAATCGTGGTGGAGGGGCGTGCCGTTAAGCGATCTGCACGACTGCCCGCCCCCCCTCTGTAGCGCAGGTGGCGATGGCGACCACCGTGGGGTTTTAGTCGGTAAAAGTCGGGCATAACCTGGCCGCCAGTGGCCGCTCCCGCCCAGGGCGGTCGGGTATCCTATGAGGATACTAAAAAAAAGGATAGGGCACTGAATGAGGTCGAAGCTACGGAGGTTACCGCCGCGCCCTGGGGCGGTTCAGAAGTTCAGTGCAGGTTGCATGTTACCACGCCACTCCAGCTTCCAGCCGTCATCATGTCGCGTTGCTGCTGCGGTGTGTGTACGACGTACGTGCACGCCTTGTACGCAAGGACGGATCCAGCTGTATATAGCTGTTACCCGCAGATTCACTGAAACGGCCGAGACCCAGGGGGGGTCATGACCCCCATGCCCCCCCCTCCTGGATCCGCCCTTGCTTGTGCGTGCTTGCCCGTACACATAGAGTTAAAATCTCGTACAGTAGTATCGGTGGACGGTCGCACCGCGCGTCTCCGGCGCCGATATGCTATGTTTACAACGATACGTATTTGTATACATCGTCACTCGTAGCGCAGCTGATAGGGAAAATCTTCTCAACAAATGCAACCTTCTGATTCTGCGAAGGTCTATTTGAATACATGATTTTGAATTTGAATTCACTCGTAGCGCAGCTGATAGGGAAAATCTTCTCCTGGAAAAGCGCATAAAACAGAAAGTATCTTTCTAATAAATAATAGGTACCAGGTACCTAATAAATAACATGATAATATTTGTTTGTATCGATTATGGATACGTGCAATGGGTTTGTTGTACCTACTGTATTGTAAAATAACTACAAATGGACACGTAAACATTTCATAAAGATCCTTTTTCACAGTCGCATTGATTCTGTAATTAGCATTACGTTATTGGCACCTCGCTTTATGTCCGCGGCGACCTTCGAGGTGACAATATAAACACAAATGCGGAAGTTTATCTAAAACCACAGAATAACTTACAGTAAGTACCTACTAACTGGTAATCCCGACCGGCTCTCGACTCTTGATCTTTTCTTATCGTCCGACATACTTATCAGTTCTATTCTATACCTACTCCACTTTGAAACGGGACCTTATAAGGTACCTTCTAACTAGTCACATTGGAGATCTACGTAGGGTAGAGGCACCAATAAATGAACGTTTAAGCGTTTTTTCCATCTTTACATAGCTATAACTCGGTCATTTCGTGACATAGCCGCTTGTTGTTTTTTTCAATAATACCTTAAATCCTTATTAATTGAAGGATTAAAGTAATTATATCCTACAACTTCATATATTTTTTTTTAAATTGTAAATGTAATGAAATTTAGGTTTTACCCCTATAGTTGAACACTGAGCCCTAATTATGAACGTTTTGTACCCAAAAGTTGAACTAACATTTGAATAGGAGTAGGTTCCATAGTAGTTCGTTCATTTAATGGATTAATGAACCATAAAATGAACGAATAATATTCTAAGTGAATATTATTCGTTCAGCTTGAGGCAAATATACCCAAAGGTTGAACGAATAAAATGAGAACCGTTCAAATTTCAACCACCGGTCTTAATGGTGATTCTATAGGAAAGTTAGGTTTAAAATAATCAAAAACTCTAAAATAATTTGTTCAACTTTTGGTAACTAAGTTCATAAATTTAATAAAATTCATATGAGTATTTTTGTTTTAGTGTTTAATCGTTAAGTTATAGGTTTTAATGGGTATAAAAATTAGACCTTTTTCCATTAGTTGAACGCCGTTCATCTATTGGATCAAGTGAACAAAATTTAATCCATTACTTGAACAGTAAATTTCTATAAAAAACGGTAAATAATGTAATAATATATATTAAGTTATTGAAAGCAGAATATATCAAGATTTTATTCCAACCAAAACTGCTCTAATATGACATTAATTCTTTCTATACGCTGATAATGTTCTTAAATTTGGAGGGACTTACCGTTATAAGGTTTCCATATAAAACCGATTTTTGGCGGTTAACGTAACATATAAATCTCTAGAACAGCGAAAGAGTTAAGTTCACCTCTTACCTACCTATTCAATAAGTCACTCTCTGAAGGGCATTTTCCCGACCATTGGAAAAAAGCACTGATTACACCTATACATAAAAGTGGTAATAAACATGATGTGCAACAATATCGACCGATATCAAAACTTTGTCAGTTTGGAAAAATCTTTGAAAAACTTGTTGTTCGTAATCTAAATTTTGCACTATCGCGATATATAACACCTCATCAGCATGGTTTTTTCAGTGGGCGCAGTGTCGATACAAACTTAACTACTTATACTGATTTTATTTTAAAGGCATTGGACTCTGGTCATCAGGTGGATGCTGTGTATACCGATTTTTCAAAAGCATTCGATAAAATAAAACATAATTACTTAATATCGAAGCTACAAAGGGCCGGTATACACGGTGATCTGCTCAGGTGGCTGGAATCTTATGTCCGAAATCGGAGTCAGGCTGTAGTGGTTAAAGGATACACCTCCAAATTTTTACCTATTAGTTCAGGAGTCCCTCAGGGGTCTCACCTGGGTCCCGTATTGTTTAATCTCTACATAAATGATATTGGTACTTCACTGGTAGGGTCAAATCATTTACTTTATGCCGACGACACAAAAATTTTCAAAATTATCAAATCCGTAGTTGATTGCCAAGATTTGAACCACACTATCCAAACATTCTATAAATACTGTACTAAACATCAACTTATCCTTAACCTCGATAAATGTTATACAATATCCTTTTCTAGGAAAAAAGACCCTATAAACTACCTTTACAATTTTAATGGAACGCCTGTAAATCGTGTTAGCCATATTAGAGATCTAGGTGTAATCCTGGATTCCAAGTTAACATTTAATATGCATATTGATAGTATAGTCGAACGGGCCTTTAAGCAGTTGGGTTTTATTCTAAGAGTGTCCAAGCCTTTTAAGCGTGCTGATACTTTAAAGATCTTATATAATGCGTATGTACGGAGCATTCTGGAATTTGGAAGTGTAGTGTGGAACCCTATTTACGCTGTTCATGTATCTCGGTTAGAAAAGGTTCAGAACAAATTTATAAAATCACTTGATTATCGCACCGGACTGACCTTCGAAAATGTAAGCATCTCTTCTTCAAGGCATAAGATGACATCTCTAGAGCTTCGTAGAAAATATTTAGACATTTTATTCTTGTTTAAAATATTAACAAACAAAATTGACTCACCATGTTTACTTCAGGAAATTAGCTTCAAAGTTCCACGTGTCGTCCCCACACGTTCAAAAAATCTATTTTATATTAGCCCCTGCAGGACAAAATATGCAAAAAATTCCTTTTTTCGACGTGCATGTAGCTGTTATAACGACAGTTTATTGGAAATTGACATTTTCTCATCACCCCTTAGTTCTTCAACAAAAAAATTAAGGCAGGTGTATCTTACATAATAATAATTGTATATTGTGCTTTGTATATTATCTTTATTTCTCTCTCTTTATATTTGTATTATTCTGTTTCATATTTACTATATATTAATCGTGCTGCTAGGTATTTATCTTTTTTGTATATCTTTTAGGAAACTTTAGGTCTTTTTGTGATTTTATTTTAGTATATATATATATATATTTTGTATGTGACTGTTTGTTTCTAATAAATAAAAATAAAATAAAAATAAAAAAATATAAAAATTCACCGCAAGCGCGTCGGGGCTGTCATAGTCAATGTTGTTAAGGAATATGGAAGAAAAAATATTGCCTTATGGGGAAAAAAATATTTCAAACATGTAAATTTAGGGATTATATTATATTTTTTGAATTTTCGGTCGATCGTTCATCTATTGGGGGTCGGTCATCTTTTGGTGCCACTACCCTACATCTATTCTGTGGTTCCACAGAATTATTTTTTATGCAAATAAAACATGACATGGCAGGGTACTAAGCTAACCCTTTTAGGAATTATTTTTATCAGTTAAGTACCTACTTATTGTCTAATTTGGTGATAAACATAGCTTGTATTGGTATGCTAGAGCAGAATTTGAATGAATTATGTTATTTTAATATATAGGTATAAATATTTCTTATAGAGTATCTTTTATCATGCTTTGCTTACGGCTGGACCTATGTCACATATTCAATGGTACCCCAACCAGCAAAATCACGATCTGTTGGTAAGTAAAACGTATACTTAAAAGATCAAAGAGGAAAGGGCGCAGATCCGTGTTGTAACACTACCTATAGTTAGGTACTCTGTATCAGGGGCGTAGCTACCGTCATATCAGCCGTATCAACAAAGATACAGGGGCACCCAAACGTGTGTGAGCAAAAAGTCGTAAAAATCTTTTACTCTCCATTTGGGCTTCTCAGTCAGGTAGATGGGCCCCTCAACAAATTTTGTTACAGGGCCGTGTAAGGCAAGCTACGCCACTGCTCTGTATGTGACATTATTGTTCTGTAGGTAAGTGTGTCTAAACTTTGCTATTCATTACCTACATGCTTACTTTGAGATGTAGGTACCTATTGCATTTGTTATAGGCACCTTGCTAGTTGGGACGTATTATGCCTCGGCCATACGCTTGCAAACTCATGCAAACTCCAAACTCCCACAAACGCTTGTACAAATCAAGGTAGACAAACGTAGCCATCCACACGTTTGCAAACGCTTGCGAGCAGCGTTGGTAGTGCGTTGACAAGCAAGCATGACGGACGTCCAGTTCGTTTATGCAATAACGTTTCTTCTTTAAATGTTTACGGAATGTAACCATAAGTATTTATTTCTTGTATTTTATTTCCATAACATGCTTATTTAAAATTTTACTGACATTATTCCATGCATTAGTATCTTGTTTCTGATCAATACTTTACGTCTAAAATGCAGGGTAATGCAGGAAATTCGAGGAATTGTAAAATTACTGGATCTAACATTATCTCTTTTTGTTTACGCAGTAGGTTTATGCATTACTACATACTTAATTTTTGATTACGTTTAATTTAATACACAATTCAGAATTAAAATCTGTGAGTGAACAATAAATCACCCCTTATTTCCCACCTATAGGGTAGCTATTTTTTCCAAATTTATATGGGACCAACTTCGAGGTGTACCCTATCAAATAAAAAAAGAATGATTAAAATCGGACTAGTCTATAAAAAGATATGCATGTTCATACATAAGAAAAAATATATACGTGTAAACTTTAAACCTCCGTTTTTTCGTCGGTTAAAATGCAGGGTAAAGCATCCTGCATTTTTCAGCATTCGAGGAATTGTAAATTTACTGAATAGACCATTAAATCATATATTTTTAGGCATTGCATAGTTTTAACAGTACGCAGGCACACGTCTGTTCGCCGCCAGTGCGCAAGCGATACTAAGTTAACTACACACAAACGTGTTGCCTCGGCCATACGCTTGCAAACTCATGCAAACTCCAAACTCCCACAAACGCTTGTACAAATCAAGGTAGACAAACGTAGCCATCCACACGTTTGCAAACGCTTGCGAGCAGCGTTGGTAGTGCGTTGACAAGCAAGCATGACGGACGTCGAGCTACCATTATCTCTTTTTGTTTACGCAGTAGGTTTATGCATTACTACATACTTAATTTTTGATTACGTTTAATTTAATACACAATTCAGCATTAAAATCTGTGAATGAACAATAAATCACCCCTTATTTCCCACCTATAGGGTAGCTATTTTTAGCTTTTTAGCTACTGGCTACTCGCTAGCTAGAAAGAATGAGGAGTTTTCTTACCTGCCTAACTGTTGATAATTCGAACCAATTTGAACCTTAAGTGCACGTATTGATAAGTATTTTGACCATAGAGGTATCATAAGAAATTCTCCTCATTAAGACAAGTTTACGTCACACACAGCGGGTAGCCGCCTAGCCGCCACAGGTCACTAGCCGCCACTAGCTGGCGGGCTAGCCAAAGTCATTCTAGCCACCACTAGCCGGTAGCTGGCCGTCTAGCCAAAGCCAATCTAGCCGAGTAGCCGGTAGCTGTGTGTGCGTGCGTGTAGCCAAATAGCCAAAATAGCTGACTAACTAGCTGGCTTTTACACCACATATAGCCGGCTAGCTAAGCTATTGAAATTTCGGCTAGTTACCCATCGCTACTAAGTACACACAAACGTGTGGATGGTTCGCAAGCGCTTGCCGCAAACTTCCTTTGATTTGTGCATGAAAAACCGACACGGATCGGGTCGGCGGCAAGCGCTGGCAAACGCTTGGCAAGCCACGGCAAACACCCATCCACATGTTTGAATTTGCGGAGGCTTGCCGAGGCTTGGCAAACGTGTAGAGGGCTCATGTGGATGGTTCGCAAGCGCTTGCCGCAAACTTCCTTTGATTTGTGCATGAAAAACCGACACGGATCGGGTCGGCGGCAAGCGCTGGCAAACGCTTGGCAAGCCACGGCAAACACCCATCCACATGTTTGAATTTGCGGGGGCTTGCCGAGGCTTGGCAAACGTGTAGAGGGCTCATTAGAATCCGAACCAAACTTAATGGCGGCTGTGAAGTGCGGTGCGAGCCGGCTTTTCGCAGGTACAGTCATCTCGAATGTACCGCATCTCTTCATTTTCGCTACTGCGCAGCATTAGCGCCTAATATCACAGCCGCCAATAAGTGTGACTCAGTCTGTACTTCACTAACTTGTGTAAGATGGTATACTGTGCTTGTGTTGCGTTTGACGTCAATGAACCTGTTCGTTATATAATTATGATGTTATGTAGGTATTGTATTTATTGGCGAGTGACCGCAGCACAGGCGCAGACAGGCCACTGTTAACCGGCGCGCGCGCGGGCGCGGGCTCGACCTCGGCGCATACCTCACCACTGTTAGGTACATAGTAGGGTTTCCGGAACCGGGAATTTCGGGATTTTGTTTAAAAGGAACCGAGATTTCCCGGTTCTTACCTGTAAACTTACTTTTTTGCAACACACAGATAGTATTATAAAGAAATCAGGAAAGATGTTGGGGTTTGTAATCCGGAATGGTAAGGATTTCCGCAGCTCCCGAACCAAAATCTTACTGTTCAATGGTCTTGTGCGAAGTCTTGTCGAATATTGTAGCGTAGTTTGGCGACCACATTATGCTACGCATTCACTCCGGATTGAGCGCATTTAAAAAAGATTCTTGTATCACCTTACCTATTCATTGGGGAAGTTAAAATCAGTCAAATCTTATGTAAACATGCGAATATATTTCCAAATTAATAGTTTTAGTAAGCGCAGAGATTTTCTTGATCAAACCGAGGTTCGGACCACTTTTTCGAATTAAGTATATAGAAAGGCTCAAAATCACTTGCAGATTACGAATCTTTGGTCAAGT
This sequence comes from Polyploca ridens, assembly GCA_951394255.1. Taxonomy (NCBI): domain Eukaryota; kingdom Metazoa; phylum Arthropoda; class Insecta; order Lepidoptera; family Drepanidae; genus Polyploca; species Polyploca ridens. The sequence continues at coordinate 16,626,787 of OX596256.1, read as the reverse complement.
CAAACCGAGGACCCTTGAAAAGGTCCTCGGTCGTGCCTTGTATATTCATACGCACGTCTTCGGATGGCACTTAAAACAAACACACCCCAGTTTTATATCGGGGGGCACGGCAGTGCCCCCGCCGAGTCGAGCGCGAAGCAAACACTGCCGTACCATCCTTTACTGGAACCATTTCGCCGCATTTTCAGGCCCCTATTTGAGAACCTCTGGATAAGACCAGAACGCAGAAATTTTCGTCATCCAGTAAGCTATAATCACATACTTAAAATCCAAAATTTCAAGTCTGTAGGTCATTTAGTTCCGAAGTTAAGCGAAAGCAAAGTTTCACATTTATGAAACTCACTCACTCACTCACTTACTTATGATCATCAAAATAGAACTAGTACTTCCCATAAACTCAGAGAGCTGAAATTTGGTACAGAGTTAGGGTTTAATGACCACATAAAGGGAAAACTATAAAAACTCGGATAATCGAAGATCTGGAGTACCTGGTGACCCTGATTAGAAAACACAAGAGCCCAACCAAACTATTAGAGATATCGACATACCGCCTTTACAAAAAATATTCAACTTGGTGGGCCGCTTCATTTTCTACAAAAAGAAGTGAAATCCCATCAAAAACATTCTGTAAAAAACTAGCCAAGTCTCGATGAAATGTCTTGTTTATCTCTAAAAAGTAATGAAATCTAGACAAAGTCGTGCCAAGTCTAAGGTTCCTTACTGCGATTTCTTTATTATTATAGTTAATGTTGTGTGACTTGGCCGTTGAAGCGAACACAAGGGTACAGAACCAGGTGTTCCATGACACCATTGCACCAATCTGTACT